>RJWM01016372.1:0-45801 GCA_004363535.1 Dasyprocta punctata
AATTAAAAATAATAGAGAATGCCTTCAATTGCAAGTACCTCAAAATTTGAAAAATATGACAGCTTTAAATTAAGCTTTGAAAACCAGGAAAGTCCTGTCTGACATGTGAAATAAAGACTCAGCAGTCAACATTACAAAGCCAACTGGATGTATCCTTTAACATTTTTGATGCTCTGCTACTGAAGAAATGGTACTTTTTGAAACATAAATGGGCAGCATTTTTTATTTACTTTCATTGTTAAGTGATTTGCGGTCTTCTGTTTGAAGTTCAGGGTAATCCTGTTTCTGTACTTGTGTGCAATAATAGATTTCACTCTACTGATTTATTTAGTGACAGCTTGGCTGGGGTTGTACACTCAAGGGATCCGTTTATATGCAATGTGTTGCCTGTCACAGTGCTAATACAAAGTCTCTTTCTTTGTTAAAAATTTTTCTTCTGTGACACTTTTATTGGATTAACAGATGCTGCCATGTATTACATGAGGCCTTGAGCAAGAGGGAGTATTAAGTTCAAGCTGTGGTTCAAGGTGCGCTGGGAATGGATTACGTGATCAAGAGGCGAGATGGCGGGTGGGGGTTATCAGTGGCCTACCTGTGTGAGCTGCAGCACAGACACCTCATCTCTGAAGCAAAGTCCTGTTCTCTGTGGTGGTGAATAACTTCCATTTGAGTAACTTCTTAGCACCCACGAGTAGAATCCGAACAATGAACAATGGAACATGCAACAGAGTCTATGCAGCCCAGATTTCCTGACATGCGAGTTAGACTATCATTACACTGACTAATCACAAGGACAGGTGATTAACAATCCGGTAAGAGAAGGAGATGCCTATTTGGAATTAGATCAAGTAGTTTTCAAAGAAATAACTAAATTACCTGAACAAGTACAGCCTCCCATGTTACCCCCTTTGCTGCTCTGTTCATAACTGGGCCTGTGGGGTTCCCCATAAGCCACTGGTTGAGAAAGAGACCTCAGCCTGGTTTACAAACAAATGAGAATGAGAAGCTGGAACTAGGCAGAAGTGAGCTGTTACCCTATCACATTCCCCAGGTAAGGCTGACACGTCTGTGGTGAGTAAAAGTCCTCCCTGCTGGGTGTCCATGCTATGTCACGAGGGGAGAAAGACAGCCCAAAAATAATGTTCTTCAAATAACAAATGGCTTGGTAAGGTGGTTTAGAGCGCGAAGGTACAGACCTGAAAGCTCTGTCATAGGGGAGATGGAGGAGAGCCCTCCAGGGATCCATCATTCTTCAGCATGAAGTTTAGCTAACAGTAATACACTCAGACCGGCTTGGCGTTTATAAATTCACTGCCAGCTGGTAACTACGAATCACTGAAACTGGGTAAGGTGAACACAGAAACTCTGTACTAGTTTTGTCTATTGATCTTAATTTTGTTCTGAAGAAAATAATTGATTATGAAGAGACAAAAGCACACATAATAAAATGAATGAAAATAAGTATCACTTAATGAAAATGTATTTTATTTCAAAGATGAAACAAGTAAGCTTCATGTATTTAAAAAGCTCTTTTGAATAATTTTCTTCTTTGTCATTTTAAAATTTTCTTTTGGTTGACCAAGCACTGTGTATCCCTAAACTGCCATGATTTAAACTTGTTAGTCCACACACTTAGACACAAGCATTTTTAGTTCAGGTTAAGTGCCCTCCCAAGAGATAGTGTTTATATCAAAACAGTATGCTAAAATTCCATAGTGAGAAAGACTTGAATATTTCAAAGATAAGAGTAGATAGGGCCTTGTATAGTAAAGTTAGTACTACGTTTAAGTGAGCATTGCCCTCAAAGTTGTATTTTATGTTTTCAGTAAAATCAGAGGTATAAAAAGCAAAAGCAATCACAGTGTGCACTGTGTCTGATACACAATCCTCCTCTATTCCTCTCTTCTTGAATGTCAAAATACAGCAAGAAATTGAATAAGCACACCCCATGTTTGGTACATAGTGCATCTAAATTCTCATGTTTTTGTTCTCTTCCTCTCCCTTCCCTCCAGCTCTTCTTCCCCTCCCCATTTACAAAAGCTCTTTCCATTTGTTTCCTTCAGTTCTTTTCTTTTTAAGGCAATCACTACGTAGAAGGTAATTTAAGGCAATAAACAATGGGTTACTTTGGAACAGATATGATCTTTGTGCCTTCTAGTGAATTCTCACATATTCCAAAAGTTGATAAAGCTTTGAGGAAGTATTTTCTACTACTAAATTTTTGGAGCAAACACTGAACCATGACTATACTCCCCAAAATAAGAGAAGTACCCAGCCTGCCAACATGAATCTGCTTTTTGTCTTTATGACACATATCTAATTCCATCTTAAAAGATTTGCTTTAATTCTCTTTTCTTTTATGACTTGATCTCCCTGACTTTTTCTCTTTAATTTACATCTTTATGAACCTTCTCTTTCTCATGAATAAAACGTTCTTCTCCTTCAAATAATAAAACCTGTAGAAAATCTTCTTGTACTACTTTTCCACATGTATAAATATAGCCAGACTTCCCAGAGAAAATAGTGGATTTATAGTTTCTTTTCATACTTTTATAATATTATGGGAGGCTAAAATTCACACTCTGGATATGCTTGTGAATTATACCTATCTCTGCTTTGGGATATGCAACTGATAATGCATTTCCACTATAAAACCAGTGGTTCTATATTCCACTGATTTAAATTCTGGCAAGATAAACTGGAAATTTCCATACTCTGTAGTGGCAGTCTTGGGTTTAAATATATATTAATGACTGAACTCTTGGACAAGTCAAGACTCTTCGGTCACCGTGCTCATTGTAAACAAATAGCAGCTAGAAAGCGTTTTTTCTTACGGTAGAATATCTCAAAATAACTGCTGGAGAAACCGTAGAAGCCAGATTGAAATGCTGGAGAAAACATAGGATAACAACCACAACAATACAGAAACTCCGGGGGAGAGTAAAGACTGTTTTGAGCTGGCATTTTAAGGAGGCAGGATAATCGTTAGTTGCAGCTTGGACAGAGGACAGATTAAGATAACAATAAAGCTGTTGATTGGGTAACATATGTTTGTAAATTTGAGGTGAAATTTACATACTGTTAAATGCGCAGACTGTACTGAGCAATTTGAGAGATTTTTACACACGTTTCCCTTATGCACAGTTTCAGTGAAACCTCCTGCCTCACAGGATATCCAGCTTTGTGATTTCTAACACCACCGAATTTCACTTATCCATGGACTTACCGCACATAGCATTATAAGGCATATACCTTTCTCTGTCTGGTCTGTTTTACTCAGCATAGTGTGAGATTCATTCGTGCTGTCAAATGTAGCAGAGTTTCTTTAGTCTTACTGCTGAATAGTGTCCTATATAAAGACATAAAGAGAAACCAAAAGATGGAGAAACTGGAGAGGCAGAAGAGGGGTAGGGGTTGGATGAAAAAGAAACACGATGTGTATGTGCACGTACCAACTCCCCAGAATGAAGGGAATCGTTATGTACTACAAACATGAACTATAACATCTTCCGCTTTCTAATCAGTAGTGGACATTTTATCGTATCTGCTTTGGAACATCAACGAATAACATCAGCAAATATCCTTTTGTGATAATTTTGTGGATATCACTAATTTCTAAGAGAAAATTAATAGCAGAATTTCTGGTTCATAGTATGGGCTGTATTATATAAGTCACATAAGAAACTTCCAAAGAGTTTTTCAACATAGCTGTAGTATTATATATTATAAGTAATATGGGAGTTCCAATTGCTTAATTTTTTTTTCAAAATTGAATAATAAAAGTCTTCAAATTCATTACTTTGGATGTGAGGCAATGGTGTAATTTTTCATTTTCAGTTTTCTTTTGGATAAAGATTTTAAGTACCATTTCATGCTCTTATTGATCATGTATATAGGTCTTTCTTTTGAATTACTAATGTATTTTGCATAGTTTAAAACTTTGAATTGTTTGTTTTCTTTATCGAAATTTACATTTTTAATTTTTTCTCCTATATGTTTCTACCAGTTTGAAGGTTTGACTTTTCATTTTCCCAACAATGTTTCAAAAAATAAATGATTTAAAATTTTGATGTTTATTTTCTTCATGTTTTCTTTACTGGTGTTTTTTGTATGTGATCTAAAAAATCTTTTCCTATCTCAAGATTAATTGCCTATATTTCTGTAGATATTTTGGAATTTAATTTTTGATGCTTAGGTATATTATCCTTTTCAAATTAATTATTGACTGGCATGAAATGAAATTAATTTTAAGTTCTTTTTCTATATGGATATCTAGTTTTTCCATCACGAATTATTCACAAAGTTCATTCCTGTATTACATTACATTGCAGATTATTTTGAAAATCAGTGAGCTATGTACACATTGTTCTACTTTGCAATCTATTTTTTTATTGATTGGTTTACCGATTGACTTTTTTTTTTTTTTTTTTTTTTTTTTTTTTTTTTTTTTTTTTTTTTTTTTTTTTTTTTTTTTTTTTTTTTTTTTTTTTTTTTTTTTTTTTTTTGCGGCCCCAGGGATTGAACTCACAACCTCACGCCTGCCAGACAGGTGCTTAAGCCAGTGAGCCAAACTCCTGGCCCCCGATCGACATTTAAACAGCAGATAATCATAATCATAGTAACCTTAGAGCAAATCTTCAAATTTGTTAGTACAAGATCCGTAATTTTCTTCTTCAAAGTTATCCTTGTCATTATAGTTCTTTCATATTTTGAAATAGTTTTTAGAAGAAACTTTTCAATTTTTTTTGAAATATCAAGGATTTCATTGGGTAACGTATAATCCACAGAATTTTTAAAAAAGAATTTGACAATTTAACATTCAGCTTTTCATTTTGTGGCACCTTTCTATTTATTTCTTTAATTTCATTCTGTATAATCATTTTCCAGTTTCTACTGAAGAAGGTTTACGTATATATTTTTTGAATTTATTCCTAGGAGTATATGATATATTTTCATGCTCTGATTTAGATACTTCAGGCCTCAGTGTGGCAGGGCCGAGGTGGTAGAACCTTGAAAACATGGGTCCTAGTGATCCTTTTTTCACTAGAGTTGTGCCTTACAAAGAGACTAAGGCATTTTGCATGGAATCTTAATGAGTTCTTGGGAGAAGGTTGTTACCCCAGGCCTTCTTTGCCTCCCTGTGCGTCCTGTTTGAGAGGGGAGGACTTGCGCCTGCGCACACTCCCGCCGTTTTCCTGTGCTAGGACAGGATACGTTGGGATAGGCCGTCCCCAGGACTGAGCCAATAGCTACCATGTCCCTGAACTTCCAAACTGTGAGCTAGATGGGTCCATTTTTAATATAAAATTAGCTATATTAGGTATTTTTGATAGCCATAAATGATGATTAAGTCTTTAAAAATTTACTTGACTTTATCTTCCAATTTCCATTGCTTCTTCATAGATATAAAACTGATCTCTGAATGCTCGCTTTGCCTCCTCACATTGCTTCATCTTCCCCTACTATTTCTAGTAAAGTAGTTGTGCAGTTTCCTTTGGAATGCATAGTGTATCGACTCTAAGAATAATGATGGTTTTATGTTTTTCCTTTCTAGTCTTGTCACGATTATTTTCCTTTTGTTATTTTTCCCTGTTAGTAGGCTCTGAACACAATGCATAATATTGGTGATAAGAAAGACACTTTGTGACCCCAGTGGTTAACACTATATCAGTGAGGCAATGGATTCCAGTGTTGTCAAGTGATTAATATGACTATTTTATGTTCGTAATAAAAATATTTAAATTAAAATCAAAATAGCTAATATGCAGTTGTACTACATATTTGAAACAAATGAGGTGAGCAAAGCTTTAATGAAAAAAAATGACTAATTGCCCAACAGTAGTTAATAGGGACACTTCTACCCTGCAAAACGTGACTACCTCTGAAGACAGGTGCTTTAAATATTCCATTTTTGCTTCCTAACATAGAGACACAGAAAGAAAATAATAGATCTTAAAAAGTACAACTAACAAGTTTAAAAAATGAAAAATAGAGTAAAGGAAATGTAAAGATTTTCATTTAATAAACAATATGTGTACTAAATTAAGAGAGGTTATGGGAAAGAAAATATGTGCTATGTCTAAATGGACAGGAGCATAACAGAGTAAATGTAAATATAAACTAACCAAAAAAGACACAAAAGTGGTAAGAAAGCTGATAGACAATATTACATCAGTCTGGATTATCTAAATTATGCTGCAGTAATAGGCAATTCTTAAAATCAGATGACTTAAACTAGCAGTGATTTGTATTTGCCGACCACCGTATGTCAATCAGATGTGCACTGGTATCTCCACTGCCACTCCCACACTGTCCAAGTCACTGGAATCCATATGACGTTATCTGGCAGGCTGTCACCGCAAAACAAGAAGAAAACAGCGTATATCGAAATGTGCAACATCTCTTGAAATTCCTATCTGTGACACACATTATTTCTGTTTATATTTCATCCATCTAAATAAACAACACAGTCGCAAATGTAAACAGGGCAAAAATGAAATACTACACCATTCTACTGTATGTGCTGCTGAAGCGAGGACAGTACTACCCCAGTCTTTAACGGTGATAGGAAGAAAAATAATTGTGAATGACCCTGATAAATGTGAGGAGGTTCAAACATTATTAGCATAGAGATCTCACTCAGTAGTCATATGAATAAATATAAGTGAGAAATGAGAAGTCATTTTACACCTATTAGATTGGAAATCATTAGAAAATTGCACATCGCCAGTACTGGCAATCTTGGGAATGTGAGAACCCTCATGTGCCCTGGGTATTTGTACTCACCGATACAACCATCCCTTTCTGCCAAGAGTGGTGGCACTGCCTGGTGTAATTAACATACCTGAGAACTGCGCGTTCCCAAGTCCTGTTCTGACAGGTGTGCAGTTACATTCTTGAGAACATTCATCACTGTGTCTGCAGTGCTGACACTAGAAGGTGAGGGATTTCTATTCCTGGGGAGGTGGACGAGGATGACAGAAATATGTGAATTATGTTTTCAACTAGGATGGAACAGTGAAGATCTGAGATTATACATGAGCCTGAAAATCCTAAGACATACAGTAGCACTATTCAAACTTTGAAAATATGTACACTAAAATAATATACAGGCTGATCAAAGTTAAATAAAAATATACACAAGTATATTCAAATGGTTGCTTGACATGGATGAGGGGGACAGCTGAATATAACAATAAAGGGAATGAAAACAAGAAAGTGAGCAATCAAAACTAACCCAGCGCCACAAGACAGAATGGGTTTTCCTGGGCCAATGGTTACAATGGTTATGACGTGCATCTGAGGGAACACTACTACTACTGAGACTGTATCTCTGGAATTTTAGACATCTTCCTCCTTTTCAAGAGAAGTAATATAGAAACTTCTGAAAGCAAACAGCATAGCATCCTTATTAAGCTTCTGTTCCCAAAATAGCAACACCATTCAACAGTTTGTGATCTTTTTTTCTAGAACCCTTTTTATTTCTAAGCTAGTCTAAAGAAAACAGTAGACAATTTCTATTGTGCATATAATTTTATAGTTTATTAATTATGTATATATGTCATGTTGCCTGTTTTTGATTCTCACTATTGTGGCTATGCCATTTTTATTATTACCACTGTTACTGCTGTTATTCAAATTCTAGTGGGCTTTACTCTGCTGTGAAAGTTTTTCTTACACTTTGTCTTCATTAATTCAGTTCGACACAGCACTTCCTGTCCAGTTTTGGTAGATTTAGTGCTAGAAGCATTCAATCAACACGTAGTGAAAATTTTTTAACTGTTATTATTATGTGTAAAAATAATATTAAATTCAGGATTGATCACTTCTAAAATAGACGAAGCAGAGATAGATTGATTTATTATTTTTCTGGGATTGTTTTCCTGTATAGCATAAAATATAAAATCCAAGAACATTATGTAAATGCTTTGCTTTTTCAGTTATATTCTGGGTCACAGTCTATTACTTGTTATTATAATTTTTTGTCAAGGAAGAGGCAAGATTATCACTTGAGAAATATATAAATACATTTAGTTTATTTTTTGTTTTGTCATTTCTGCTCACACTGGTCTAAGGGTTATCAAGTGTTGAAGATCAATGATGACTTTAAAATTTTCTTGGGCAGAGGGCAAGATCTGACCCCTGACATTGTTTTGTCAGTGTACTGTATGTTTGATTTGAATTGCTGTTTGTAGAAAGCATATTGTTCAATCATATTTTATTAGCAGTCTTGTTAATCTCTGATTTTAATTTAGAATGTTTAGACCAGTTATGGTTAAAATAATAGTTACTATTTTTGAGCCAAATTCTAACATTTTTGTTTCTTTTTGTTTTTAATCCCATTATTCCCTCATTTCTGTCTCTCTCCATGCCCCCCACTCCTGTGGGTTACCTATAGTTTTGTTTTTCTGAGCTGGGGATTCAACCCATGGGATTTTGAACTGGGTTACACAGGTAGCACTTCCCCCACAACACTGTGAAAGATTTGAGACAAGTTTTGTCAGCTGGTTGAGTGGTCAGGCTGGGCTCAAACTTCTGATCCTCTTGCCTCAGCACCCCCCAACCTCAGTATTTTATTTTAATACATTTTAATATAATCTTTTATAGTGTTTATAGTTGCATAATTTGTAATAGCCAGATTTTGGAAACAACCCAAATGCCCATCAACTGAGGAACAGATAAAAAAGATGCATTTTCATACAATGGAATACTACTCAGACATAAAGAACAATAAGCTTGAGGCTTTTGTAGGTAAATGGATGCAACTAGAAACCATACTCATAAGTGAAATAACTCAGACTTGCATGTGTAACACCATATTGCCTCGCTAGTATAAGACACTGAAAGAGTAAATAAGATCCAAAAGTTACAATAGATATAGTAAAAGGGAAAGAAACTGCTCAAAGAAAAATTATATTGTTTGAACAATCTTGCGTGCCTGTATCTGGTAACCTGAGCAACTATTTTGAAGAGAAAAATGTGCAATGTAACAACCATTGTTAAATTCCTATCATCTTGTCTTGAAATCCTACATCACTATTGTCTATTGTTGTCATTTTGTTTTTGTTATTTTTTGATGGTTTGTTTGCTTCTTGATTTTTCTGGTTTTTTCTCTTTAAAATAAAAAATCAAAAATAAAAACCTTTTATAGTGATTACTCTAGATGTTGTACTTTATATATAGCTTAGTCTACAACATTAACATTTTACTACTTTGAGTGAAACCTAAGAATCTTATTTCTATTTAGATCTCTTTATATTCTTCATTTTTGTAATATAATTATTTTAATATTTTTCATGATATATCATGATCAGTTTTTCTGATCATTTTCCATCTTGATATTAAAAGTTCATAAGAGAAAGGATGGTTTATTACATTTGTCTTTAATTTTGACTCTGCCATTATTATTTTCCTTCTTCGAGGCTAACCTTTTCCTGTTACCATCTGATTGGTAGCAGAACTTCTGCTAGTCAATTTTTCGAGAATAGGTTTTCTAGCAAAAAAATTATTGGCTTTCTGTCTACCCTCCTCCATGGGAGAAAGGCTTTAATTTCCTGCATTCCTCAAGGATGATTTTCCATGAATACAGAACTAGGGTTTAACAATTTTTTTCTTTTAGCATTTAAAAGTGATTTCTATGGTTCCAGACAGAAACTTTCTATCACTCAAATTACCTTGCAATGTAATAATTTATTTCTCTCGAACTTCAGTTGAGATCTTTTTCTTTCTTTTCAGAAGACTCTGATGCATCTTTGGTGATTTTAGGTTTACTCGATTTGGAGTTCACTTAGCTCTTTCAATCTGTTGATGATACCTTTTGCTTAATTTGCCAAATTGCATATTCATCTCTTAAATTTTTGTCAGCACTTCTGTATTTATCTTCCTCTGGCCCTTAAGAGAAATAAATGCTAGGTATTTTGTTTTGTCCCACATGCCCTCCAGGCTGTCTTAGTTTATTTTCCATTTGATTTTCCCACTTGTGTTCATACTGAATGATACCTCCTGATGTATCTTCGAGTTCATTATTTCCACTGTCATCTCTGTTATACTACTAAGCCCATCCAAGGAGGTTTTCACTTGGCTATCATGTTTTTTTCAATTTTACATTCCTTGTTGTTTGTGTTTCACATGTCCTATTTCCTGAGGAATATTTCCCTGCATAGAAAATGAATTTCAGAAGTGTTTATAGCTATACATGCAAATATTAAGAGTGTTGCTTTAATATCGTTAGACGATCTCATCATTTTGTATCTTAGTGGTGATGTGCATCCATTATGTTTTTTATTCGGTTTGTTATTATCCTGTTATCATCTTGGTATAAGGAGTGATTTTCAGTTGTATCTCAGATATTTAGGATATCATGTCGTGAGACTCCGCAGGCTTCCTAGTCTGCAGTTTTAGCCCGTGACTCCTGCGTGCCAGTGTGCGCCGTCCACCAGCACAGCACCAGGCGGACGCTCATCCTCCCTGGGCCCCGGGCCCTGCGCTGTGAGGAGCTAAGCCCTGACTCGGCCCCCACACCTCGATTCCCCGCTGGGTCCCAGTGAGGGGGCAGATGGGAAAAGGAGGCAAATTCACAGTGCCTTGACCCACACCTTGTCTGGGAGACCAGCATAGAAAGGAGAACTTTGGAACGCGTCATTGGGTCATTCTTCACGTTCCAGCATCCTTAGCCCTGTTTGCAGCTTTCTCCTTTCAGAATCTTCCTGAGATTGCTTGGGTTGGTTTGTCGAGGGCTGTTGTTTACATGAAGGAAGTTTGTTAGGAATAAGGAAATCCTGGAATTGCTGGAACTGTAAGACCAAATATGATCTCTTCTCTACCTGTTGCCCAACCTTGAATTTTTTCTCAATATCTTAAAGACAATTTCCCCTGCTTCATTTTACCTGTCGTTATCCCTCTATGCCACTATTTTTCAATTTTTTTCCTAATTGTCATCCATACTTTAGATAAGTTCATGTTTTATCTTAACTGTACCATAATCGTTATAATAACTATTATGAATTTATGCTGAAATAATTTGTTTCACTTAAGTTAGGAGAAATTCAAAGATGAGGATCAAGAGTAGAAGAATTAATCTCTTGAAAGTAGGAGATTCATTAAAACAATTGAAATAGCTACTTATAAATGACAGTGTTAAAGACAGTGAATGAAGTTTACACAAGATTTCAAGAGAAGTATACTCTATATGGAGTAACAATCTGATTATGTGTGTGTAAAGGATATGAGGATCTCTTCAGACCAAAGAAAGAATCCAACTCTGGCTGAAGAAAAATAGCTACACGGATGAATATTAAGAGATGAATAAAAAGTTGTAATGGTCCAGTGTGGTGGTGGCACATGCCTGTAATCCCAGCACTCAGGAGGCTGAAGCAGGAGGATCAGCACAAGGTTGAGACCAGCTTGGGCTACATAGTGATTTCAAGGTCAGCTTGAAATACATAATGAGACCCTGTCTCACCTCTTCCAAAGTGGGATAGATGTGAGAAAAGATCTTCAATGTTTACATGTGGTGCTAGAACTTAATTCAGTGGGCAGTGAGTAGGAAGTCATCAAACATTTCATTATCTCAGAAAGATGATTAGAATTTAATACTGGAATGCTAACAAAATCTACTATTGTATAAATATTAATTTTTCCATTGCTTTATAGAGATGGCTTACATTAAATTCTGTAACAACTAATTTTAGGCAAAAATTCTACTAAAAGCTTGCTTGGTAATAAAGTCATACTCATCCCTAAACTCAACTGCTTAATTATTTTGGTCTTCTAGTCATCATGAATTTTTTTGTGATAACATAAATGGATTTTAGTGAATTATATGTAATTCAGAATACAGAAATGATATTTAATTCACTAAGTCTCACTACTGGGGTAGCAAAAATTCTTGCTGATGATTTTATTTACAGCGGTGATTTGGGGTAGCTCAATACTCCCTTGCTTTTGTCAGCAGGTGTGTTTCTAGGGTGACAGTCTGAAGCCTATTGCAAATGTCCTGTTTTGTGGATGCTGCTTCCTTGCTGTCACCCAAAGCAAGACAGGAGGGGTTGAGATGCCGCTGATTTATTACTCTAAGTAGTTGTAAACTATTTTTTCCAGTCTATATGACATGGGAGACATTTCAGAATGGAGCAACTTGGTAACGAGACAAGGACAAAGACTTTACCAGAAGTGGGTGAATATTTCTTTTCTGTGATGCACAGAACCAGTGTCAAATGTGATAAACCCTTTACGCACGTGACCCTCATATACGGACTCTAACCTGAGGTCCTGCTAATAGCGGTGTCTGGTGTAAGTGATTTCCAGCTTTCCAGTTCTTGTCACTCTGTGGACACTAAAGATCAGAGAGGCAGTTGATTGTGCCAATACGTGTCTGTAATCTTCGCTCTCTGGGAGGCTGAGGCTGTAAGATTGCCCGTTCAAGCCCACTCTGATCAGTTGAGGAACTTAGTGCCATCCTGTCTCAAAACATAAAACAATAAAAAGAACACACGATGAAAGCCATGAGTACGATCTCCACTGCTAAGGGTGTTAAAAAGATAGAATAACACTGATATTGATTGGAAATAGACTATATGTGGCAGAGAAAAAGAATTAAAATCATTAAAACATCACTTTCAAAGGAAATGTTTTTCTCATTTAATGAGTTTCAATTTTGTGGAAAACAGCAAATTAATATTGCAAATATATTATTTTATGTTTAGTGTTCAAGATGAAGCCAAAAGATCATAATTTTTACAGGGAATCTGTTTACTGTGTGTGCACGGAAAGCAGGGGAGGGGCTGGTTCTGAAGTCCCGCAGGAGTTTGAATGCCAGCCTTGTTTATTCTTACCTACCATTCTTCTCCTCCGACTTACAATTCCTCATAATGAACATTAACTGACAATAAAGTGTCAGCTAATTTCTCCATTGTTACAAGAACAGAAGTAAAAACCCAGAACAAGCTTCTCCTAAAAAGCCTAAGGATTTTTAAGATACAAATTTTCAAGAGTCCTGTTTTCCTCAAAGTAGAAAACAAACCCAAATCACTCTTAAATCATTATGAACAGCAGCTGGAATATACCAGGATACCTGTGTGTTTGTACTTCAGTTACCCTAAAAGCACACTTACGCTTCAGCACATTTATTACAGGCTACAGTCAAATAATTCATAATGAATTAACAAAGATAGCATTTTACAGCAAATAGATGCAAATTCTTCCCATGGGAGTAGTTAAAACTTAGATTTGGGAAAATCATCTCTCTGCAACAGCCTCCTGTAGCTTCATGGGTAACTTCAAATAAGATCCAAAGTCCTGACCAGAACATCATGGTAGGAACGCTGCACCCCAGAACACGGCCGGGTACTGTCTGGGGCCACAGCAAACTCACTCACATCCTCGCACTGGTCTTTTCCAGCTAGAAAGGGGCGCCATGGAGGGGGCATTTCACGCTGTGGTCCTGGGGTCTCTGCCGTCCCAGCCCTGCTGCCTCTGCCTTGCACACTTCTTCTGCCGAAACGCAGCCTGCATTGCCCCGGAGTGTCAGGCCCAGACCAACCTCAGAGCCCGGTGTTTCTGGGGTGGGGACACAATCTCAGGGTATTTACACTGCGCTGAAACTCCAGCCCTTTATTGATTTATTTATGTTTTATTTTGAAAGCAAGCTTCAGTAAGTCACTGAGTGGCCCAGTCTGGGTTCGAGTTTGTGAGCCTCCTCTGGTGCTCTCTAATATTCCCACAAAACTGTGAGAACTAGAAGGCTGGAGAGCACATGCATCAGACTTCTTTGGGAACAGAGCTCTATACGTTTTTCAAAAGAAAATTTGGTAGAAAAAACTGTTAACTAGGTATAAAATTATTTATGAGAAGTTAAGTTTTAACAGAATTTGCAATGGGAGAAAACAGCTGCCATCTTGACGCTCGAGGAATTAGAGTGAAGTAACTGGGATCCTTAAGTGTTAGGAGCTTGGAAAGCGAGCCCTGTAAATCCCTGTCCCTGCCCCTCTGAGGGCAGGATGTGACATTACTGCTGTTAGTGTCCTTGTGCTTGGAAGGAGAAGCTCACTGGCCTGGCCTAGGTAGAGAAGTTCTGTGGAGAAACCCCCAGCTGGCTGGAAGAGGCATTTCTTGGGTAGGGATACCATGAGGTTTGTTCTGCAAGTTCTGAAACAACAACAACAACAAAAAAAAAAAAAAAAAACATAAGACTGGGTTCAGTTTCTTCAACTGGCATGGTCTGCATCTGTCTGCACAGGTAAAGCTGGAGAGGTCCTGATAGAACTCAGAAGGCAGCAAGAATTAAACAGGAAACTGACGAAAACTTCCTTCTCCTCAACCACCGGTTCCTTCTGGCGACTCACACCAGCAGTGCCTTTTAAGGGACCTGCTAACAACGCCAAGTGTGGTTTGGAAAGTTGCATCCTCAGCAACCCAAAGTGGCATTAAGAAGAGCCAGTTTAAAACTAAAAGCAAGATCGAGGATTTAGTTCAGCACAAAAGCCTACCTGGCAAGCACGAGGTTGTGAGTTCGATCTCCTGTACCAAAAACAAACAAACAAACAAAAAAACCCTAAATACAACTTTCGTGCTCGTCTGATCTGAAATTCCAATTCCTCCCAGTATTTCTAGTTTACTTTCTGACTTGGCTTTACTTTTATCCTTTGCATTTCTCATTTAATTACTATATAATATATTTTTTAATTTCAGTGTTTATTATCCACCTTTCCTTTGAAAATGTAAGCCCCACAGTGAAAGAAATTTGTGATGCTCTTGTTTAATTCTTTACTGAATATAACAAAATTCTGAAACCAAGAAATACTCAATAAATATTTTGAATATTAATACTGATAATAAGTGGCACTTATACAGTAGTTATAATGTATATGGTTCTTGTGTATTTGCTCTCAAACAGAATGCTATGCCAATCCAT
Organism: Dasyprocta punctata; assembly: GCA_004363535.1. Taxonomy (NCBI): domain Eukaryota; kingdom Metazoa; phylum Chordata; class Mammalia; order Rodentia; family Dasyproctidae; genus Dasyprocta; species Dasyprocta punctata. The sequence goes on from RJWM01016372.1 coordinate 14,912, forward strand.
TTTTAACTTTATCTTAAAGATACGGAAATTGATGCATAGAAGCATTAAGCAATTTGCATTAGGTCACAAAACGAATAAATGGGAAAGCCAGGCTTTGCATCAAGGCAGCTGGCTCTAGACCTGGCAGTTTGACCCACTATACTGAAATGAAAATACAAATGGAAACACTAAACACAATATTTCAATTATCCATTATCCATACCTCACAAAGTCTTGCTATAATATCCAAAAGCATTTCCTTATGTCAACTGTCTGAGCAAGCTTAATGATTAAGAAGAAATATTGCTATTGGAGTATGTTTAAAATTCTATCCTTAAAATGAAGGGTAAGTATAATTGGTTATAGTGTGTCCTTTGAAGATGTTGCTAACTTTAATGGGAACACATTTCAGTGACCTTAAAGAGGTTTGCCAGAGTCAAAATTTCTTTGGAACTAAGCCTTCTCTCAGTTCAATGAAACAAGGATTCAACTAACAGCACTGGTCTCATTAATGTGGTGTCAAATTGTTTGCATTATTATCTCAGACTGCTCGGTATGGTGCCCAAAACTTCTTCAGACCCAAATCTCTATTTTTCTTGTGATTAATATTTTATTAAGCATTAATAAATACAAAAATGAGTACCTAAAAGGAATATAATAACATTCATCTCCACAGTGGCAGAAGGAGATAATCTTACTTGATATACAGCATATACACACTACTGTAATATTTATTTTGGAGTTTTTCCATCAAATTTTAAAACTGTCTTAGAGCAAGAAATTTATTTTAAAAGACAGTACATTTTTAATAACCAAATAGAGAAAATGATTCCATTTCAAATGGCCTGAAATCCTTTCTGAAATATTTAAAAATGTTTCTGCTTCTTTTTAACGCTGACTTGTCCCCGTGGCTGGCCCTGTCCGTATGACGCAGAGCCTGCTGGCCCGAGTCTCAGTGAGGCGTGCAGGCGGGTGGGACAGGCAGAGGAGTCTCCAGGGGGTTCCCGTGTGCTCCTCCAGACACGGAACTGCTCCGCCCTGTTTATTGAGGTGTTCGCCCGTCATCGTGGATTGTTCTAAACGACGGAACTTTGCGTAGTTCATTTGAAATTTAGGAATTGTAAAATTACGGATCTCGTTCATCACCATTTTAGTAGTGGTGGCCCTCATTTACCATAAAAAATGCAGTTTGTTTAGGGTTCCTATTTTGCATTAAACTTCACAATAAATCTGTGAAGTAAGTGTTCTGATGTGTGTTTTATAAAACAAGGGACTGAAGTGAAATAGAGGCTCCCAGCCAGGCACTCAGGAGGCTAAGGTAGGAGGAGCGTTGTGAATTTGAGGCCAGCTTGGGCTACAACACAAGCGCAAGGCCGGCCTGGGCTACATAGTGCAACCCTGCCTCAAAAAACTAGGGCTTGGGGTTTGGCTCGGTGGCTTCAGCGCCTGTCTGGCAGGTGCGAGGTTATGAGTTCGACCCCCGGTGCAGAAAAAAAGAAAAGAAAAGAAAAGAGATAGAGGCTCCCAGTCATCAAGATGATTGCAGGTGGTTTGTGAAGCACATGTGACTGACCTCTTGGGCTTGATCTCAGCTTTCACAGTTCAGTCACACAGCCAAGCACACAAAGCAATAGAGAAGCAGGGCACACATGATTTACTTATAATTAATTCTATGTTACTTAATGATATTTCATTGCTTTTCCACTAAACTACTTAATATTACTAATGTAAAACCTTCTTTTTTCAGTTTTTTTTTTTTTAATTTTAAGCAGGGGGGTAAACACAGACAAGAAAAACAAAACTCAAAAGAGACAAACAAAGAACAATAAAAAACCCAAAACAATAACAATATAGGCCTTCAAAACAAGATAGTAAGAATTTCACAATGGTTGTTACACTGTATATTGTTATCTTCAAAATAGTCACTTGGGTTACCAGGCACAGGAGTAAAACAAAACAGTAAAAGAGAACAAAACATTGGATTTCAAAAATAAGACAGGAGGAAGTCCCCCACAGTTGCCACAATGCACACTGCCATCCTCCAAATAGAGGCCCAGACCACCAGCCCCAGGCCTGCAGAGTTGATCAAAAACTTTAGCATCAAGCTATTCCTCTCACCTCAGTTGCTATCATCTCACCCTGAGTCCTCTGAGTCACAGTTGCTTACGAAGGGCGGGCAGGGGGTGCTCTTTTGGCTTCCCAGCCCGTGCACCGGCTGGCTCACAGAACGGCATGGTTTGCCTTCTTGCTGAGCCTTTTCCCGGTTTCTGTGGTGGAGCCTGGCTCACAAACCACGCCTTCCCATGAGATAGAGTCATTTTTATGACCTCTACCACGTGGCCTTGGATTGACCTACAACATAAGTAAGTCTGTTCTCACAAGACTCCTTGTGTCCCAGCTCTCAGGACGGGTGAGCCTTGTCATTGATTTTCAGAAATTGCAGACTTAATACATTTGCACAGCTTGGGTTTAATAGCAGGGCTCTTTATAAACAGTGTAATGTGCAACAATATAGCTTCTTTGTAGAATCTCTTGTTTACTTGACACATTTGAGCAACAAAATCTATGCTTTATTAACTGACATGTAGTGATGGATGTATCAGGAGAGAAGGGATGAGGAGAGAGAGAAAAGAAAGAGAAAGATATTTTAAAATTCAATGTTAAGGAAAAGATAATTTAGTTTATAAAATTGAACTCCCTGATACCAGTTCTCCCTAGTTACATATTGCGTAGACATAAAGGTCCCCACAGGTCACTATCCTGTGTCCGTGTCTAGTTTTCCCTCACCCAGAATCTGGCAAACACTTCACCAGAACCTGGCGGACACTTCACCAGACAGCTCAGACTCTGTTGGAGTTTAAGAAAGAAGTCTTCTCCTTTGAGAAGCTTCTCACATCATAGGCACTCTGACTTCTTCTGTAATGAACTGTGATAGGACCGAGCGATTCTTCTTTGAATCCAGTTATTACTGAGTTTTTGGTGTTTGAATTTGAAACTGCTTGTTCTAGTTACCTTTCTCATTGCTGAGACAAAACATACAGCACCTACAAGTTAAAGGAGGAAAGGGTTATTTAGCTCATACTTTGTAGAGGTTTCGGTCCATCATTGATTGGCTTCAAGTCGGTTCCACGGCAGAGGGGAGTCATGCAGGAGAAGCTGTTCACAGCAAAGCAAGGCACTCAGAGGTAGGAAGCAGCAAGCAAGTGAAGTATCAGCAAGCGACAATCGTCTTTCTGTCTTTTATATTTTATGGAGGCTTTCTATCCTTAGGGTGAGTAGCACTCACAGTCATGGTGTAGCACCCTTAATTCTACCCAGAACTATGCCAATCCAGTAGTGAACTAATTTAGGAATCACACACTTAGTCCCAGCATCACACACTCTAGAGCCAGTCATTTCCAAAAAGATGTACCAGGCCAGGGATATAGCTCAGTGGCATAAGTATCTGCCTGGCAAGCACAGGGTAATGAGTTCAATTCCCTGTACAAAAAATAAATAAATAAATAAATAAATAAATAAATAAAAAGAAATTTACCTATGACCACATAAGGCTTTGGGGGACATACAGGCAGAAGCCATAACACTGCTCAAAACTCATCTTAAGTAATTTGGGTTTGCTTCTCACCCTAATACTAGGTAAGTTCCTGATTTGATTCTTAAGTAAATGGTTCTACTTCTCAAACGTAGAAATGATATTCCTGTGGCATTACCTTCAGCTCTCTTTCAGTTCCCATTTTTCTATATTATTCATATTTTCTACTCATTTGAGAAAGCTCTTGACTAGACCACAAATGATCCTTTGCTGTCTTTCTATAGCCAGGATGATTCATAACTAATGAATCTGACTGAAATGATTCTCCTTTATATAGTTATGACTAATTTTACAAAATCCCATTAAAATCCTTTGAAATAAGTGTCCTGGGGATCAATGCTCTCCTCATTCAAAAGAGCATTAAACCATGTAATTCATTTTTCCTAAAATTATGTGTTTTAGGAAGATATTAATGTAAGTTTTTCTTCAAGATTCCTAAATAGGATTTTGAAAAAATAATGTTATTTCCTAAAGTAAATTTTAATGTGCTGTATTCTGATTAAAATAAGAAAATCTAAAAACTTTAAATAAAATAATTTCAGCTATTGCATTTCACTTAAAGTCTACTACACATTGAGCAATTCTTACCAAATATATCCTAAAAATAACTATAAATATTTGAACCATTTTTATGAATAAACTTTACAAGAGATTTATTAAGGCATGACACAAAGTGTGTGTTTTGTTTTGTTTGAAAGAACTTGCAAATGTTTGTACATTAGTATGTATATTAGTGCATGTTCATTGTAAGGAATAATGATGCTTCTTTGGGGGACTGGAGCAAGCATGTAACATTTTTCAGTGATTTTCATTTTCTCTACTTCCTTCCCCCTATCCTTTCTCCTCCTCCTTACCCGCTTCCTCATCCATTTCCAAGAAACTATCTGCGAACTGAACCATTTAAAGAAATATTGTGGTTGGGAGTTGTGACTTATACACTTGTGGATTCTGTGGTATCTGTTGGCTTTCCACATCAGATTTCTCCTTGTACAGTGAACTGATAAGATGGATATGGTTTGTAATTTGTTTCAGGTGTAAATGTATTTCCGGAGGAGAACAATTTGTGGTTGACTTTAACAGCTACAATGGATTGCTTAATTTTACCCGCAATGCATTTCCTCTAAAGTATTTTTTTTAAATCTTACTATATTAGGTTTGAAAAAATAATTAGTCCTGTTTTCTGGTCTTGCTGTGTGGCTGTTACATTAGATGTCTCCCATCAGCTGAATCATGTCCAACAGGGAGTTATGTAGCTAAGATGTAGAAACTGTTTTTATCTTTTTGAAATTGTGAAGTTTTAAACTCCCCATAAAATATTCAATATATGTCTATCCTCAGCATGGATGTTTAAGTACTGAGAAAGTTAGATAGTCTCAAGACTTTGAATGTATATCTGCATGGAAAGAATTTTAGCTCTCAAAAGGAGTAATTCATGAAACTGTGTTTATAAACCTGATTATTATTGTCCGATATCTATCAGTAAACATTTAATTTTTGTTTTTGCTATCAGAGATCGAACTCATAATGTCGTGCCTGCCAAATAGGCGCTGAAGTCCCTGAGCTAAATCCCCAGCCCTATTTTTTGAGACAAGGTCTCACTGTGTAGCTCAGGTTGGTCTTGAGCTCACTTTGTAGCCCAGGCTGGTCTCGAACTCACAATGATCCTCTTGCCTCAGCCTCCCAAGTGCTGGGATTACAGGCATGTGCTACTGAGACTGGCAAACATTTAATATTGAATATTAAAACTATGAGTATCTGATAATGTTAACATTTTTAACATAAGGTATTACACTGTAGCCACAAATATGATCTATTGCAAAAACAAATATAACAATCTACCTGGTGTATTTGCCTTTCACAGATATTTTTTAAAACTTTTTCCATCCATACAAAGCCATTTTTTAAAACACAAAGCTCAGTAATCTGTCTCCAATCGATGTCCCCTGTGACAGTACATTTTGTTATTTTAGAAATCTGATGTATTTAAGTATTCAAATTAGTATTTGAGTAAATTTGCTTTTTAATCTTTTAAATTCTGTTTTGTATGTTTTACATTTATTGAGAAAAATCACATTTCTACTATGTAGGAGGCAGGAGATTCAGAAAATTTGGAAGAAAAAATACTACTTACAATTACATTTATTGTATTTCCATATGATTATGGTATTTTCTTTAGTAGAAAAAATATTATACTGACAAACAACATAATGTATTTTTGTTATTTTCTCTTAGCAACTGAAATAATTTATAAATGGCAAATACATATATAGAAGATAACCAAGGGAAAACAATGAACGTCTCTCGAGAATGTTAATATTGTGCAATTCTCATGAACATTTCAGCAAGTCTTTCAAATTGGTTTGGGAATAGTTGTGTTCAGTATGTTTATGATCAAGGGCATAAGGACAAGAACCCGTTGTGGTATTCTTCAATAGATTATCCCATTCTTCAATAGATTATTGGCTGCTTTCTGCTGTTATGGTTGATTTTTCCCATTTATTCCAATGCCGCTTGGCTATATAGTTTCTTCAATAAACTAGGCAGCATATATTAGAAATATGTTGACCAAATTATTCAACATATCTTGTTCCAAAGAAAGAATAATTCCTTTGTTAATATTGTATAACTTCATGCTAATGAGGAGATTTTTCAGCTAGCAAGAGAGCAATTTAGGCCACAAAGAACAAGAAACTTTGTAACTAGAAGAAATGAACACTGAAATTTTTGCTAGAATGTTTTGGTCTTCTTCAGTGTTTTTAGTTTCTGCTAATAAGGCATCCCACTTAGTTATCAATCTGCTTGGCCTTTGGTATCTCAAGGTTTGATTTTAAAACCTGAAAATCTTCCTTAGTTAAAGGAAGAGATAGGATGAGACTGAGAAACATTAAAGGAAACAGCACAAATGAGCTCTGTTAGCAATGATCAAAAGGAAAATGTGGGGAAAAAATGTTAGAAGGAAGAGGAGGGTTACTTTTTCTAACTCAGGCTAATGATTTTTTCCCCTTTAGATTCAACTAAGAACCTTACCTCAAAGCCCCTGAGTGTAAAGTTTTTATTCTTGTTTTGGTTTTAAATTTTATCCTTAAAATGAAATTCTAAAACCATTAGTGATGTGGAAAGAACAGTGAATAAGAGCCCTAAGGGCTGGTGATTTGCTGTCTATGTCTCTCGCTCGCTACCTGTGGGACTTACAGAAGCAAATTCCTGTCACCAGCACACATATTTTTATCCCTGCAGTAGAGAGCACAGAGAACGCCTCCATCAGGTTTTCATGACCTGTACGGAATGGCTTTGCATTTCTTTGTAATCATACCACCTGATTCACTGAGTTAAAACACTGTCACTCTGTTGTGAGAAGCTTGTTTACTCAATGCTTGCCTGGTTCGTCAACATGAACAGATCCTTGTGCATTTCATTTCACTAAATCTTCCTTTTTTTACCCAATGTGTAGTAATTCCCCAGCAATGTTTGATATTCTTATGAGCCATGTAATGGATGCACCTGTCACTGGCCACACCACATGAAATGCAAATGTTGCTTTTTGCCCACTGACTTTGATGTTTTCATCATGACCTTGAAGATAACTGATGTAATATCATTTCATATGCCAGACTTTGACATTCAAAGAAAATACACACAAAAGATTAATGGTTCATTTTGCCGGTGTGTCTTGAATATTTTCCCCCAAGTTATCTGGGGCAATCTGTTAGTAATTATGTTGTACAAGAATTCATAAAATCATAACTGAACTTTATAGCAACAAATGCTAGTAATGATAAGTTGTGAGATGTGAAGATATAGACTTTTGTAGAAGAGTATATGATACAGAATTTTGATAATATGTCACTAAATTGCATTTTAAAATATTTGAATATTCTTTTTCAGTGAATTCTGTTATTTTAGAATATCAACATATTTTATGCAAGTGTTTTTTCTTTTTCAAATTGCCCACAGGTAGCTCAGAGGGTAGGCTGAGACTTGCAGAATGATACATGAACAAGGATAGCTTTAAGGAAATATATGCTCACATGAACTTCATATTGTATCAAACCCAATACAATTCAGATGAGTGTTAAATATTTTCTACACTCTGTAGACCCAAAGTCAGAAGGTTAGACTGCTTTTATTGTGCTCTTGATTTCTAAGGAGCCATTAATAGACATGCATGCTAATACAGAAGGCACAGTTACAAAGCACTCAGTGAGTTTTGTTATTTATTAATTTATTATTTAACATACTCATCACAGATTTTGCAGTAGATTTTGTAAAGCACTTTCTGTTGCTTGGAAAGTGAAGTTACTTTTTTTATAAAGTGAAGCTATTAAAGTTTTCTCAATGGATATAACTCGAGACCATACTCATAAGTGAAATAAATGGAACCTATATGTGAAAACATCGTATTGTCTCACTAGTGTGAGAAAATGAAGGGGTAAATAAGATTCAAAATGTACAATAGATATTGTGAACTGGGAACAAATTGCTCAAAAGAAAAGACAAACTGTGAGGGGGAAAGGGGAAAGGAAGAAAGGGAGAAAGAAAAACATGTATACACAAGATAATTAATATAGTTGTACAGTTAGTTTCTCTTAGCTTTTTGAAAAGAAAGGTTTGTGTTAATACTGTTTGGACAAAATATCATATCTATATCTTGTTCTCTGAATAACTACTATGAAGACAGCAATACACAACACTTTATTTTAATTGCCCTCCTAACCTGTTCTGGAACTCTGTCTCATTGTTATTTTTATCTTTTTTCTCTTTAAAATAAAACAAAGTGAAGTTACTTTAAGACCACTGTGTGCTGTTAGACAAGCAATGTCCTCTTCAAGATGTTTGTTCATTTTTTCTTTTTTTAATTTCAAATTTTAATCAGTACATTTTTTGCAGTATAATGTAATATTTACATTCATTGCAGGGAATTGGTATATATACAAAATAAATTTCAAGTTGATATTTCCCCTTTCTTTTGTCCCCTTTTGTTTTGCCAGGATCATATTCATTTATTTATCTTATAAATCATTATGGTGTTAATTATCATAGATGCAAATTAAGAACCAGATTAATGGGAAAAAAAGATATAAGACAGATAAAAGAATAGTAGTAATCATGATATGCTTTTAGGTACAAGGTCCATTCTGAGTAACAACTTTCTCTCTCTCTCTCTCTCTTTTTTTCCCCTATTTTCTGTCATTTATCTGGTAATTCATGTTAGGTGAAATAAGTCCAACACACAAGCCTAAATATCACATGGCTCCTCTTACGTGAGAAACTCGGTATATTTGCTCAAGTTATGTGGAGACGAGCAGCAGCTCTGACCAAGTTCCTGTAAAAGCTGATACCTTCAGCTTCGCCTTCTCCCTGCCACCATTCTGAACTAAGTAAATGACACAGACCAGGTCGCACAGTGGTCATGGACTTGGCTTGCTGTTTCGGTGTAGAAATATTCTTAAGAGTGATGATTATCCAGTATCTCTCTTAGCAGAGAGGCCTAACGAGTATGTCCCTGGGGTCAGAGTAGGTGGCAGAAGGGCTGCATTTGTGCCCAGACCCGGATGCTTACATCACATTGTTTCTCGAAGCTGTGGCCGAGGAGTGCGGCACCTACTGATGCAAGCCAGGCCAGTGACTTGGGAATTGAGAACTGAGACTGAAGTCCGAGAGACGCCATGTGAAAGGAAAAGGAAGCTCTTGGCGGCAGGAGTCAGGAGAGCTTTTTGCAGCGGCCTAGAGAGAGGCGTTCTGAGAGATGTTCACGCCTCCTCTGCCTGTATCCTGGCTACCGCACGGGAGAGGCTAGCTGCGGGATTCGCGATCTCCCCAAGTTTCACAGGAAGCGTCTGCGTCTCCAGGACATTGTCTTTCTAAAATCTAATGGCGAGGAATGTGTTTGGCTGTTTCTTTGAATGTATTTAGAAATAACTTGCTATGAAGACTATTGTGATTCTCGTGTTTCAACTACTGAAAATTAAAGCGAGTAAGGGTTCAGGATAGTCATAGTCTGTGAAAATTCACTAATATTAATTTTTTCAGTCTTGAATATCTAATCTGCTACCTAGAATTCATTTTCACTAAAGTAAGTCAAATATCCAGTGCAAGTGATCCAAGTGTTATATTTCCATTGGACAAAGAATGTCACTTTGAAAGTATATCAAATAAATACACTTTAATATACACACAGTACATCTATTAAGGTACTAAAATCCAAAAATGTCATAAAAAACTGAAGTTTACAGAATATTGCTCTGAAAAATTTATTTGCAATTTGAGATATTCACATACAAACATATAAGAGAAGAAGAAAATTCAATGATAAAATATTTACTTTTGATTATGATGTTATTACAATTAACAGTGGGCAATGGTTAAAGCAGAGTTCAAGAAAAATGTGTGGATTTAAATGCTTGTAAATTGTAGAAATTAGGAGCTATGCCTCTATCTCAAAGTTAAATATACAATAATTCAATAAAAATGGACAAAATTAAATATAAAGAAATTAATAATAGAAAATAAAATTTAATAGGAAATTTATAAAGCAATTTTTAAAACTAATGAAAATATCTCTCTTTTCAGTTTCTATTATTATGAGTATATTATGTTTCCAGTACATAATGATTATATTCATTGTGAGGAGTTGGTACATGTGTATAATAAATCTTAATTAATTTTAAGTCCTCTTACCTTCCCCTTCTCTCCTCCTCCATCTTTTGCTCACCTTCCCTTTTGAAAAATACCTATCTCACTGTTAATTATTGCCTATGTTTTATTTTGCTCTTTAATTTATTTATACTTCAAGTTTTTCATAAAAGAAATAATGTATATTTTAAGTTCAATATCTAATTCATTTCACTAGACATTATAGTATCAAGTTGCATACATTTTCTTACAAACTACTAAAATTTATCCTTCTTTATTACAGAGTAGTACTCCATTGTGTGTAAATACAGCGTCTTCATCACCCAATCAAACTGCTGATAGACGTGTGGACCAGTTCCAAGATTTAGCTATTGTGAATTGTGCTGTAATAAACATGGGTATGCATATATCACTGTAATATATGTCTTTAAGTCTTTTGGAAAGGTACAAGAAAGGAATAACTGGGCCAAATGGACTTTCTAGTTTAGTTTTTTGAGGAATTTCCATAATGGCATACTAGCTCACATTCCCACCAACACTATAGAAGGTTTGCTTTTTCCCTGCAGTCTTTCAAACATTAATTATTATTTGACTTATTCATTATTATTTGATTCATTATTATATGATTGCCATTCTTTCTAGAGTAAGATGGAATCTACATGTTTGATTGGCATTTTCCTAATGGCCTGTGATGTTAAACATTTTTTTCATATATCTATTGGTCATTATCAGTTTATCTGTCAGCAGATTAGAATTTTGTATTTTTATATTCAGATTTTTGAACCCTTTAGATTTTAGTCTAGTACATGGTGAGAGATATGATTCTACCTTCAATCATCTGTATGTGGATAGCCAGGTTTCTCAGGAACATTTCCTAAAAATGAAGCAAATGATTTTGTTGCAGCAAATGATTTTGATCTCTTCATCAAAGATCTCATGGTTGAATGTTTCCATGGTTACTTTAGCATCAGCTATTCTGTTCCTTTGAACTGTGTATCTAGCTTTGTGCTAACATCATTCTGTTTTTATCACTGCAGCTGTGTGATGTAGCTTGAAATCCAGAACTATGATACCTCCTGCTTTGCTCTTGTGGCCCAAGATTGCTTTTGGTGTTCTGGGTTTCTTCTGGTTCCATATGAATTAGAGAATTGTTTTGTCTAGTTCTGTGAACCATGTTGTTGGTATTTCATTGGGATTGCATTAAGTCTATATATCAGTTTTGGAATTATGGCCATTTTGACTATGCTGCTTCTGCTTATCCAAGAAAAGATGGTATCTTTTTATTTTCTAATGTCCTCTCTGATGTCCCTTTTCCGAGTGCTATAGTTTCCCTTATACAAGTCATTTACTGCTTGTTAGGTTATTTTCAAAGTATTTAATTTTGCTTGATATTATAGTGCATTATATTGTTTTCCTAAATTTCTTTCTTGGTAGCTTCATTCTTGTTGAATAGGTGTGCTGTTGAGTTTTGTATATTGATTTTGTATCCTGCCACATTGCCCAATTTAGTTATTAATTCTAAGAGTGTTTTGAGGGAATTTTTGGTTTTTCTATATAAAGGATCATGTCATCTGCAAATACTGATAGTTTCAGTTCTTTCTTTCCTGTATATATCCCTTTTTATTTCTTTTTCATGCCTAATTGCTCTGGCTAATGTTTGGAGTACTATAACGTACAGGAGTCATGTCATTTGATATTCTTTTCTTTTTCCTGCCTTTACCAGGAAAGCTTTCAGCTTTTCCCATTTCATATAATGTTGGCAGTAGGTTTGTGACAAAGGGATTTTATCGGATAGAGGCAAGGTCCTTCTACACCTAGGCTTTTAAGGATTTGATTTATAAATGGAAGTTAGAGTCCATCAAAGGCTTTTTCTGCATCTACTGCAATGATTATGTGATTTTTATCCTTGCTTCTGTTTATTTAATATACTACATTTTTTGATTGGTGTACTTTGTACGGTCCTTGAATCTCTGCCATGACTTCTACTTGGTCACAATGACTTGTTGCATTCTCCTTGCCCAGCTTCTTATTGAGGACTTTTCAGTCTACATTCATTAAAGAGATTGGTCTGTACTTTTATTTTTTTGGTTGGATCCTGGTCTGGGTTTTAAATTGGGAAACTACAGCTTCTAGGAATGAGATTCAAAATCCTTCTCACCTTTGGATTTCATTAAAGAGTTGAGGAAGGGCTAGGAGTTTGGCTCAGTGGCTTAAGCACCTGTCTGGCATGCGCAAGGCTGTGAGTTCGATCCCCAGTGAAAGGTAAAGAGTTGAGGAGTACTGTACTTTCAAAAAGTTTTTTAAATTTCAATGTTGAATCCCTCATATCCTGAGTTTTTCTTTTGTTGGTAGATTTTTCATTATTTCCTCAATTTCACTGCCTATAATTGAGTTGCTTAGAGTTTTCATGCCCTCTAGATCCAATTTTGGTAATTTATATCTGTTTAGGAATCTGTTCATTTCCTCAATGTTCTCCAATTTGATGGAGTACTATTTTTCATAGAAGTTGCTAGTGATCTTTGAAATTTCAGGGGTATCTATTGTGACTTTGCCTTTTTCATTTCTAATTGCATTGATTTGCTTTCTCTCTCTCTCTCTCTCTCTCTCTCTCTCTCTTCTTTTGGTAAGTTCCATGAAGAGTTCATCTGTTTTATTTATTTTTTCAAAGAACCAGCTCTTTGAGTCATTGATTTTTGTATTGTTTTATTGTTTTAGTCTCAAATTTAAAATTTCCACTATGGTCTTTTTGATTTCCTCCCACATACTAGGTTTGGGTTTGGACCATTATTGCTTTTCTAGTGTGTTGAGGTGAATCTTTAGATTATTTGAGCTTGTTCCATTTTTCTAACATGATCGTTCAAAGCAATAAACTTCCCTCTTAGGACTGCTTTTGTTGTGTCCCATAGGTTCTGATATGCTGTACTGGCATTATCATTTGATTCTAGAAATTTAAAAATTTATTCCTTAGTTTCCTTTGTGACTTACTAAGAGTTTGGAAATGTGTTATTTAATATCCTGGTGTTTGTAAAATTTATGTGGTTTCTTTTGAAATCGATTTCTGTATCACTGTTCTATAATCTGACAGTATGCATGGGATGATTTTGATTCTTTTTATTTAATTTGTGTGATGCCGAAAAGAATGTGTATTCTGTTGTAATATATTAGCACACTGTAGATTTCTTTTAAATCCATTTATTTGAAGGAGTCATTCAGTTCTGATATTGCTATGTTGATTTTTTTAGTTGATACATCTATTAGTGAAAGTGAAATATTAATGTCACCTGCTATAATCCTGTGGCAGTTTATCTGATCTTTCAGTGTTCAATAGTGTGTGTTTTATTAAGTTAGGTACACTGATATGTGGTACATACATATATGTTATATCTTCTTATCAATTTGTTCCTTTTTTGTTTAACTATTTGCCTTGCTTGATATATTAAGCATGCATTGTTGAATTTGCTTTAGGTGCCAGTATCAAAACTATGAAACATATCAGGAAGATGAGAGACATCTGGAACAGATCCGTGTTGCCCCAGTCACTAAGCCCAATGAAATAGTGAAGAGTTGCTAGCTATGCATTAGCTGACCCAAGAACAGTAAGCAGTAGGAAATTATTGCTGTATGCCATGTGGCTCTGAATATGGTTTTGGATTTTTTTCTTTTGCTATTTTCTAATATTATTGTAGCTCTGAATAAAAATATGTCATTGAGTAAAATAATGTGATCAAAATAATTTGAGAATTTTTTCTATTGTTCCTAATATTTATCCTTTTTTATTAATTTTTAAAAATTTTAAACAGAAAAAAAGTAAGAAATTAAAGTAAAACAGAATTCAGAATTTCACAACAGGCCAATAGGAAAGTAACAACAACCAACACATCGCATATTGTTATATTCACAGTAGCTGTTTGGGATATAAAATATAAACATAAAACATTGTACAGAAAATTACTAGCACAAAACTTTCCCCTCAGTGAATCAAGAGAAGCTAGTTATAGTTCTATCTTTTTTTGTTATGACTGCTATTTTCAAAAGAACACTTCACATTAAAAATGAAATCTGAAAATGACCCTGTGAAAACTACTTTTCACACAAAATTCTTTTTCTTTAACTATCTTAACTAATTTTTATACACATACATAGATTTTCTTTCAGTTTGTCATGCAAATGCAACAATATATTGGCTAAATATGTATGACTTACTTAGTTCACTGAGAAGGCACATCCTTTTAAGAGTGAAAATGTCTAGTTTGTCATACTTTATAGCTGAGTGTTATTCCATTACATAGAAATTCCACATTGTTTTTTTTTTGTTGTTGTTGTTGTTGCTGTTGTTGTTTTTTGTCCATTCCTCAGTCGAGGGGCATTTAGGTTGTTTCCAAGATCTAGCTTTTATGAACTGTCCAGCTATAAACAAAGGTGCACATATATCGCTGTGGTATGATGTTTTTAATTCTTTTGGGAAGATACCCAGAAGGGGAATAGCTGGGTCAAATGGGACCTCCAACCCTAACTTTTTGAGGAATTTCCACACTGACTTCCACAATGGTTGCACCATCCTGGATTCTGACCAACAGTGGAGAAGGGTTCCTTTCTCTCCACAGCCCCTCCAGCATTTATTGTTGGTTGATTTCTTAATATTAGTCATTCTTTCTGGGGTGAGGTGGAATCTCAGAGTAGTTTTCATTTGCATCCCTCAAATGACCAGTGCTGTTGAACATTTTTTCACATATTTATTTGCTGTTTGTACTTCTTCATCTGAGAAGTGTGTGTTCATCTCGATCCCCATTTTTGAATTGGGTCTTTAAATCTTGGAGGACTGATTGTTTTTAAGTTCTTTATACGTTCTCAAAAGTAATCCTTTGTCTGAGGGACAGCTGGCAAGCATTTTCTCCCACATTGTGGGTTGTCTCTTCACTCTGTTGGTGGTTTCTCTTGCTGTGAAAAGCTTTTCAATAGGATGAGATCCCATTTATTGATTCTTTGTGATAGTTCCTGTGCAATCTGACTTTTATTTACAAAGTCTTTGCCTACACCAATGTCTTCAAGAGTTTTACCTATTCTATCTTCCCACAGATTTAATGTTTCTGTTTTAATGTTGAGATATTTAATCCATTTAGATTTTAACTCAGTACATGGTGAAAGATATGGGTCCAGTTTTAATCTTCAGCATGTGAAAAGCCAGTTTTTTCAACACCATTTATTATAGAGGCTATCTTTCTTCCAATGAGTATGCTTGGCACCTTTGTCAAAGATAAGGTAGCTTAGTGTGTCTGCAGTTGTATCTGCATCTCTAATCTATTCCATTGATCTTTGGGTCTGTTTTTTGGCCAGTACCACACTGTTTCTATCACAGTAGCTTTATAGTATAATTTCAGGCCAGGGATTGTGATGCCCCCTGCCTCTTGCTGTTGGGAGATGATCACCCACAATCTCCATTGAGAGAGAAAGGAGCCATTGGCTCCACTCTGCTCATTCAGTGTCATGTACTACTCATACTGGATGACATTGATGTGTTATCAAGCTGAAACTTACTAGAAATGTTTGCTTGTCTCGTGCAACACTTGCAGAGTAAGTTACTCACAATCCAAGGTTTTACTCTATTGAGATTTTAGATAAAATTTTAGGCATAATAACTACAAAAATAAAAATAAGTGGAATCACAACTTTGTGAAAATTAGTTTTTATCATTAAAAGAAATAATGCTACCAAACGTGGTGTCACACATCTGTAATCCCAGCACTTGGGAGACTGAGACAAGACAATCACTGCAAGTTTGAAGCCAGCCTAGGATACATAGTGAGTAGTTACAGATCAATATAGAAATGAATACTATTAAACAACAGTTAAATAAAAATACTATTTACCTAAAAATAATCTGATATAGTCATGAATGTGCAACAGAATTCCTAATCTTTTTTTCATTGTTAATCGCAGTTTACAAGACTTTGTCTTTCTTTTATATAGTAGCCAAATAGTGTTTTGTACCTATGATGAGATCATAGTATTATGATAATTAGCATTTGATTACCAAAAATACTTAGTTACTATTTGAGAGTTGGCTGAGAAGTTGGTGATAGTCATTAAAATTAATACTTTTTTTCTTTTTAAATAATTGGTCTCCTGTGCTTTTTTACTGTTCTTAATTTTGCCCTTTCTTTTCAGTCCTTTTGGATACAACATTTAGGAATACAATCAGTACTTTAAACAATATTCCATAGCTTTGAATAATAATTTATTTTTATGTGATCTTCATAAACTCTACATGAGCCACAATAAATCAAGATTGTTTTTTCATGTATTCATTTAATTTCAAAGAATGCCATTAGTATTTTGCATATTTATATAGTTCAAATATTTGCTTTTTCAGTATCTGTATCGAGCTATTCTTCTTTTTGAAGACTACCATTTGAGTATTTCAGTTATTGCAACTCACAAATGCAATTAGTTTAAAAGACTGTTTTGTATCTATTTCAAAGCAATTTATAAAGCAAAATTAGTGCATGATATGCCATAAAAATAATCAAATATAGTTTTAATGACTACTTTCTTCATTCTCATATATTTAATTACATTTCATAGTAAAGCCTATGGGTAATGTCAACAAGCATTACTTCAGAAATGCTGCTAAATGGGCAAGAAAGTAGGAGAGACTTCTTGGGGTCAATGAAGAAGAGGAGGTGAAACACAGAATAGTCAGTGATCAGTAGTCACATGACCACCAGGCAGAAGGAAGATAAAGCTGGGAAAGGTGGGCTGTCTGAGAGCAGGCAGTAGAGAAGGACTTTGGCTTGTTACTTACATTCTTCACTCACTGACCCATTTTTTTTTTCTCCAGGATTATGAATTTTGCACTAGTGACACAGGGAGAAAGCAGTTAAGTAGTGTCTTGTGTAATTTGAACTTTAGTTTCTGCTTCATAGGTTATTATTACGTTCTGGTTCCAGCATTTTCTTATGTGGCATTTTCACCTTTTTTTATCAATTCTTTTAGCCTCTCTACATAGATACAATAAATTCTTTCTATTGCTCAGGTTTATCAAATTTGTTTTATGTGACTTTCATACAAAGAATCCTACCTTACAAATAGAACATCAAAAATAAAGGAAATTGCTCTCTGCAACAAATAATATACTTGGGCCATACATATCATCTATAGGTAGATTGCTTGCATTAACAAAATTGTGGAGTTTCCAATATATATCAAAATGTCTAACTAATGAAACATTGCAATATTTTTAGAGGTAATCTTCCTAAATCCTGGATATAAGTATAGTCTAATTATTTCTTACAATTTTTCCTCACTGGTAGCTTACTTTCATTTTCTAACATAAATGTGCATGTATATATGACTTAAGTGTGCATGTTTGTCAAATTTTATAATGTGACTTTACCTTAAATTCCACTTGAATATCACATGCAACTTTACTAAATTTCAGCCACCTGTATTTCAGATTGACCGAAAAAGAAACTTTCTGGATATAGGTATTCTTAGAAATAAGCATGTTATTGATTATAATGCAATTTATATCTACTTAATTACATGAAGCAAAAAACCTCAATATTAAAACTCTACTGGCTTTGAAACTTTATGTCATATTTTTGAAATATCTGTATATCTCCTTATGATTTTTAAATTTATATGTTTGTATATATACACATCTATATATGTTACATATGTACATGTATGTACGTAAGATTTTTATATATTTTTGAAACGTTTGCATATACACATATACCTATAATTTTTATTGCAATTAAAGCATATTAAGTAATGTGGTTTCATTGGTATTTATCTAAACTGATGCAGATTTGAATATTATTAAGTAATTACATAACATTAAGTAATCCTGTAATGCTATGAAAATCATTTATACTGTGAAGAATTATAATAAAGATTTACTGACACCTTTTATTAATGACATATAGATTTTCCACAGGAATTTATATTGTGTTACTGAGCTAAATTCCAAATATTGAGTAAATAGTATAACAATGAGTATTTAGTTATATCGTAAGCCAGGAATCACATCTGTGGTTCTCAAAAATAAATGTTCTTTTCAGTTATGGGAGTGACTACATTTATTTCTCAGTCCAGTTCTATCCTAACTTAGAAAAAATAATTTCTGAATTATGAGATAAAGGATTGTAAATAAAGGCACCAGTAGAAAGTTTTAAAATTAATTATTTTTCTTCTTTCCCTAAATTGCCATCGTGAACTAAATTATGAAACTATCATAGAACTCTACAAAAGAAGTATTTAATTAAAACCTAAAAGTCACTTCAGCAAAATACACAAACAACTATGAATATAAATTCTCGTTATTTTCAATATAAATTGTTGTCTTTTGATTGGGTAGCCTTAGTTCAGTATACGAACTATTGTAAATGCAAGTTCAAATAATGACTATAAGCCGGGCGTGGTGGCACACGCCTTTAATCCCAGCACTCGGGAGGCTGAGGTAGGCGGAGCGTTGTGAGTTAGAGGCCGGCTTGGGCTACAACGCGAGTGCAAGGCCGGCGTGAGCTACATAGTGCGACCCTGCCTCAAAAACACCAGGGCAGGGAGTTTGGCTCAGTTCCTTAAGCGCCTGCCCTGGCAGGCGTGAGGATTGTGAGTTCAATCCCCAGTGCCACAAAAAAATAAATAAATAAATAAATAAATAAATAAAATAATGACTATATATAATTGTTTGAATGTATTCATTACTATTTGGCCTACAAATCTATGGGAACTTAGAAATAGCAATTAAGAAGTCCTTTTTTGTTACTAGTTTTCTTTTTCTAATATTTAAAAAATGGGACTTAACAATTTAACCGTAAAGACTGACAAATTAGGAAAAATAAACACAGATAAAAATAAATTAGCATGCGATCATCCTGAGTAATACTCATTTGGAATAGCATTGAAATAAATTTCAAATTGAAGATGCCTGTGAACATACTCTGAACAGAAATGACAAATACATGGGCCACCTGAGCAAGGTTGACAAAACTAAGAGATGCATTTGTTAGAGGTGCTGCCACAGATTTTGATATTTATTTCAATGGAAAGTGCTTCCAGGAATGTTTTGAGAAAAGTAAAATAAATTTTGGATGGACCAGCTCACCGATAATTTTTATTTTTATTTTCATTTATAATTTCATATGAACTTCAATATTAAAATTGTTTAGGCAATGAAACATGAGTATTTTAAGGGAGTTTTTAAATCATGTGTCTCATATTTAACATAACTTGCAGTTCCCATATTTTACTCTTAATATATTAACAAATCATACAGTGTTCATGTCTTGAATTTTTCCTACGTCACTGACTTCACTGATATCACACTTAAGTTTCCATGTCTGTCCTCTTCTGGGATGTGTACATGAAAGAATGTCAAGAATGTGAAAAGCTTTTGAAAGTTCAGTATTGTCTTAAACTCACTGTACCAAAACTTATCATTGAGGAAGAACAAGATATTGCTGAAGTTTAATGTCATTAATCTGGCATAAAATTAAACTTCTGTTAACACTGAAAAAAGTCTTCATTTAACCAAATGCCATTTACTATAGTATGATTTATAAGCCTAGCTTTTAAAGTATACTTTAGTGAATTCAGTGTCTATCATAACAAGTGAGAAAATCTTTGCTTCTTTTACAAAATTTCTCTGTTACTATTCTGAGTGGGTGCAAAGTAAATATTCTAGATTTCTATACAGAAGCCTCTCAAGTGCAAATTAAGGAAAATACTTGGTCACTGATTAAAAAAAAAAGAAGGAATCCATCCATTGTATCAAGGAGTGAAAGACATCTAGGTGTTCCTTGATTTCTCATTAATGGGTATAGAATGACAACTACATTCAACAAATATATTTTCTCTGCTTAGGGTATGTAAAGCACTCATCCAGTCAAGCTTTCATCTTATCCAAAACATTCTTCCATATAGTCCTATAGTGTCTCTATTTATGTAACCCTTGAAGATCAACTGTCTCATCTCTACGTGTTTTCTTAACAATGATAGATACTACCACAAGAGGCCAGGCAGGATTGAGCAGAATAGGCTAAATATTTATTGTGGTTTTGCAGTTTTGAATAGAAAAGAAAAGTCTTAGACATTGATTGCCCTTATCACTATTTAGGAAATTTAATATACAAAAGAAAGAAAAGAAAATGGAAGTAAAGACATAACTTTTGAAATAGTGTCCATAATAGAATTTGATTTTCTAGTACAAACTTGCATTATTTTAGGGAATAAAAGAAGAAAATGTCCAATTGCATTTTGCCAAATACTACAAATTTTAAGAACTGAGAAATAAACTAACTCGTTCAAAGACTGGCACTTCTTTGAGCAGTATGATGGGAAAAGTAAGAAACACCTTCGATGTGCTTAATGTACACAAACTAATATCTACCAAATAGATAAAATAGATGTAGTGATTTTATAAAGGCATCATATACAGATATTGTTAGTCTTATGTGAAATTAAGGGTAGAACCTGTTTAATGAAGAGATGTAATGTAAAATTAGTCCAACAAAAATGCCCCAACTGAATATGTGTGCATCAAGTGTGATTAAACTGTATGGTGACGGTTTAAATAAAGCAATTTATTATAGTAAAAGGCACATCACAATTAATTCCCCTCACTATCTCTTCCTCATTATGAACATACTTATCCCTTCATTCTTATGATTTCTAAGCAGGTCTGTCAGTTTTCTTTTGTGTTTTTATGAGGTGTGATTAAAAATATTGTAAACACAACTACAAAAATGTGATTCAATGAACGACAGGCTCATAAAAGCATTACAGTGTTCTTACCCACTTTATTAACGAGATCTGCCATGATGTTACATCTGTTTTTTCCCCAAGATCAAAATGACAGTGAAATGGAATTGATTGGTTGTTTGAGTTGATTCACGACATGGAAGCAGTCACAATAGTGCAACTAATAATAAAGAGATTCATGAAAAAGGCCTCCCTGAGCTTCTTTGGAAAGTGGCCCTATGTGTGTTTGAAGCCAGAGGACATATTTCTGCGGAGCTCAATGGTAACGTGTTTTATTCTGTAGTAAAAACATTCCCTGGACTGTTTAGTGGCACTGCATAGTAGTGTCCTGCAAAACTCAATTTAATGCGAGGTCATCCTCATATGAAACAGTTGACTGGGAACCTGATGGCTCAGTAGAAATAAGCAAGGAATGACTCTGCCTATCTTCCAAGGAACAGTGCATTACCTGAGTTTTACCCACATTATAAATACTTACATGTGTAGTGCCAGATTCTGTGTTTCTCAGGGGTTGATGTGGTTATGGTTAAAATAAAGACAAAAAAAAGAAAAATAAAAAAATGAAACAATGTCTCTGATGAGAATTCATGGGGAAAAAACATACAGAAAGGAAAATATCAGAAAAGAAGAAGGTAAATATGGGCAAACTTTGTCTGTGAAGGTAAAAGAGAGCTTTAAAAAGGGAGAGAAAGTTGTGAAGGCCAAAGTGCTCTAGAGTAATACTGATAAAAATGTTAGGATATGAAAATTAAAGTAAAATTCATTCAATAAAAGCTGAGAATATTTATACAAACCACAACAGAACTGCCTGAGTTTTCCAAGAAATCTCTATTTTTTAAAGTATGCTGATAATGAAAGACATAGAAGAATATCATTTGTAAAAATAATTTTAAAAATAATTACAAAATTTATAGAATCTTGATTTTTTGGAAATGTTTGAAAATCTTAGAAAGCTGGCTGTTGTTCCAAATTATGTTGAGGACATATACAAATGTTGTATAAAAGATATAAGACCAATATTTATGAAGTTTCAATAGTGTTAATAAATTTCAATTTTGTTTTAATTAACTTAGTAAGGTATTATTACTTTCTTATTATGTGTACAAATGTAATGTAATATGATATTACTAAGTGTGAGCTATTTCTTTCAAGATAGGAATACAAAGTAAAGACTATATTCTCATTATGAATAATTTTATGCCCTAGAGGAATATCAAAAAGAAAAAATGATAAAAATGATCAGTAATTTACTCAGTGGCCCACAGTAATTAAATATCTAGTTTTTGTTGTATCTGATTATGTGAAGTCAATTAAGGTCAAATATTCTTGCTTAAAATGTAAAGCATTAGAATCCATGAAAAATATTTTAGATAGAAAATGATTCCAGTTTTCACAAAGTCAGGCAAACTGGTTCTAAATACTGGTAATCTTAGTGTTGTATGGTAACATTCTGGATTAATTACTATGCAATTAATAATGAATGCTTTGAAAATACTTCATAGCTGATTGTATTTTCACAAAGAACTGTAATAGTGCTGTGGATCTCATAAATAGTCAAGAATGTGCTTAAGAACTCGTTTATCTTGATTTTTAGTAAGCAGTATATTTCTTTGTTCAATGGGGAAATTCAGTGAGTGTACAGCTAGGTGTATTCACAGAAGAATGAATGGTTTTACTCAGGAATAATACCATGGGGATCAGTATTGGCTTGGGTTATGCACCTAGTAATACCACAATTTTTCTTACTACTCCCTCTTTTAATTCTGTACTGTTTTTTTCAACTCTATACTAAGCACTAAGAGCCTATGCAAAGCATATTTAATCGTCTATGAAATCTGAGGTTATTCATCCTGTTAATAATGGGAGCCAATAAGGAATCAGATACTATACACTTTTTCAGTAATTTTAGCTATTAAGGAAACAACATGTGCCCGAGTATCTTCAACCTATGTTTGCTTAGCACGAACATTCTTGTGAGCAGTGCTTTGCAGGAGGCTTCTCCACAATAGAGATCTTCAAACTATGCTACCCTTTCTAGGTTCTCAATCTCTACTTTCCTCCTTTCCTGAGTTGGGGCAGAATGATAACAAGTCTGAGGTCAGTTTCTGGCTTACTTTCTCATTGCTGAGACACAATACTTGACACCACAACTTAAAGGAGAACAGGTGTATTTTGGCTCACAGTTGTGCTGTACAGATTTTAGTCCATAGTTGGCTGACCCCAAGGCAGGGAGGCATGCAGAAGAGAAGGAGCTCATGACAGAGGAGAA
The DNA here is from genome assembly GCA_004363535.1 of Dasyprocta punctata. Taxonomy (NCBI): domain Eukaryota; kingdom Metazoa; phylum Chordata; class Mammalia; order Rodentia; family Dasyproctidae; genus Dasyprocta; species Dasyprocta punctata. The sequence goes on from RJWM01016372.1 coordinate 38,149, forward strand.
AAGACCACATGCAAAATAGTGGGAAGCAGAGACCACCAGATTGAAGTGGCATAAAACCTTCCAGGCCAGGGCTCCTTGATCCTTCTCCTCCAATCCCCTCCCAATATCACATTTAGCTATAAACTCATCAATGAACTAGTCTACCAATAAGTATCATGCCCCGTGATCCAGGCACCACGCCCAAACCTCACCTCTGAGCACTTGAGGCTTTAGGGGAACAGCTTGAAATAAGGCATAATGACCTCATCCCAGATTCTAATTCTCCCATCTCTCCCCTACTGTAGGTCAGCAAAGAACCCCACAAACATTCTGGATTTACTTTAGAACAACCCCATCTCACAAATCTCAGAAATGACAAGCACAAACATAAAGGATTTTGTGGAAAATACATATATATATATAGCTTCAATGACCAGAAAGTACAAGTATTCCTAAGACACGATTTTAACTTGAATTTAGTACTCTTTGTAGTGTTGGTTTGGTGGTCATGAATTTCTTTAGTTCTTTTTTGTCATGGAAGTATCTCATTTCTCCATCAATTTCCCTAGATAGCTTTTCAGGGTACATCAATCTGGGTTGAAAGTTGTCTACTTTCAGGACCTGAAATACTTCACTCCAAGCTCTTCTTGAGTTGAAGGTTTGTGGTGAGAAGTCTGCCGTGATTCTGATAGGTTTTCCTTCATAGGTGATCTGTTTCTTTTCTCTGAAAGCTTTTAGTATTCGAAGATCTAAGTATCAAAACAGAAACACTAATTCTGCTGGAAGACAAAGTAGGTAGAAATCTTGAAGACATAGGGGAAGGCAGAGAGTTCATGAATAAAAATCTAACTGGATGGAAAATACTTCCCAGAATCAATAACTGGGATCTCATTCTATTAAGAAGTTTCTGCATGTCAAAAGAAATCTTCAACAGACTTAAAATAAAACCCACAAATTGGGTTTCTACCCAGAACATATAGAGAACTAAAAAAAATCAGGCCCCCAAAATTCAAAGACCCAATCCAAAAATGGGCATCTGAGATGAATACACACTTCTCAGATGAAGAAAGACAAATGGCAAATAAATATATGAAAAATGTTCAGCATCAATGGTCATTAGAGAAATGCAAATTAAAACAACACTGACATTCCATCTCACTCCAGAAAGAATGGCCAAGATTAAGAAAGCAGCCAATAACAAATGCTGAATGGGCTGCAGGGGAAAAGGAATTCTCCTGCACTGTTGGTGGGAGTGTAGACTGGTGCAACTACTGTGGAAATCAGTGTGGAGTTTCCTGAAAAAGCTAGGGTTAGAGGTTCCATTTGACCCAACTATTCTACTTCTGGGCATTTTCCCAGAAGAACTGAAAATATCATACCACAGTGTGCACCCATGTTTATAGCAGCACAATTTATAATAGCCAAATCTTAGAAACAACCCAAATGCCCTTCAAATAAGGAATGGGTAAAAAAGATGTGATACTTTTTCACAATGGAGTACTACTGAGCTATAAAGAAAGATGGCATTGAAGCTTTTATAGGTAAGTGAACGTGACTTGAGACCATTCACGTAAGTGAAATAAATCAAAGTCACATGTGTAAATACCATATTGTCTCCTGAGTGTAAGAAACTGAAAGAACAAATAAGATCCAAAATCTACAAAAAATATTGTGTAAAGGGTAAGAAACTGCTCAAAGGAGAAAAGTAACTAGGATAGGTTAAAGGAGGAAAGAAGGAAGGGAAAAGGAGAAAGATATATATATATATATATATATATATATATATATATATATATATATATGATAGCTAAATAACTATCCTAATTGTATTAGTTCTTGGAAAAGAATAGTTAATATTCATATAATTAGATCAATTTTACATGTCTATATCTGGCAATCTAAGCAACTCTTTTGAAGGTAGCAAATATTTCTGTTGTTACATATTATAGCTGCAATATAAACAGATACATGTGCAAATGCAAGTAACAAATTATTTGAAACAATAGTTTTGTGAGCTTTTCCAGCACAAAGAACCGTCTCTTCTATAGCTTATCCTTCAGCTAATAAAGATGACCTTCTGATCTTATATATAATTTTCACATACATTTAAGTGATTTCATCTCAAAAACAGTATTTTCACTCTTCTTTAAACATAGAATTGTTTTCACAGACACTTACTCACAAAATAAGGAGGTCACAAGTTATCAAACTGGAGCAAGTCAGTGGCTGGTGCCTGGGTGGAGAGATAATACTGCAGCTGAGCTGCCAAAATGTTTGCACAAATATGTAAAATGCAGCAGTGACAAACCATAATAGCACATCTCAATAGCAATTAATTAAAAATATCTTGATTTTCTAATAGGGAAATGTCATGAAGTTTTTTGAGTGTGTGTGTGTTTGTATGTGCAAGGTACTGGGATTTGAACCCAGGATCTTCCAAACTGAACTACATCCCTAGCCTATATTTAACGTTTTCTTTTGAGATATGCTATTGCTAAGTTGCTGAGTTTTTCAAGCTGGACTTGAACTCACAGTTCTCCTGTTTCAGTCCCCCAGAATGCTGGGATCACAGGTATTCACCACCAGGCCTGGCTCACCATAGGATCGTAACATTGCTTTACTAAGTATTTAGTCATGTGAAATGAAAGCATAAGTCTAAACAAGACTTTCACATGATGTCCATAGCATCTTTACTTGGAATAGTAAAAGAAATGAACAAGTCTGGTTTGAAGGCATCTTGAGAGAAACAGTTTAGTTCAGTCACATCTACTTCACTCATGGGTAATGGATTCAATTTCTCTGCTCAACAATGCCCAATACCTCTTGCATCAAGCATGCCGTAAGGCATATTTATATAATTGTGAACTTTTAGTCCTCACGCTCTATATTACCTCATCCTTTGCAGTGTGAATTGTGACCATAGCTTTCTGGTATCCAACATAATCCAGCCAAAGTGATAGACTGTCACTTGCATGGGAAACGTGAAGTGATTTTACAGAGATAATTAAAACCTCCAAACAATAGATTTTCTACCTGACCTAAAAGGAGATGATTCTGATTTAATTAAGTGAAAGCATGAAAAGATAGATTGGGGCTTCTCTAGGATGAGAGAGTTCAAGCAATAGAGATTATTTCCTAATTGGCTAGATGAGATCACAGACCATGCGTCAAGGCGCTGTGTGCCTGCGGCTGCTGAGGAGGGCTTCCATCTGAACTCCACAAGGATACTTAGAGTTTAATCACATAGCTGCAGGGAAACGAATTGTGCCAAAAACACTCATAAGTGTGGAAGTAGATTTTCTTTCCTAGTTGAAACTCTGGATGAGTATGTAACCCAGTCAACACTGATTGTCACCTTGTGGTTTCTGCAGAAGATCTAGCTATTGGTGGAGGTTGGGGCGGTGGGGCTATATCAACTCACATAGATTCTGAAAAAGTATGTGGCTACTTCTAAAGGTGCTAATTTTGAGCAATTTATTATTCAGCACAAGAAAACTAACACATGCATGTTTTTAAAAAGAGGAAGATAAACTTCAAGGATATTGATATTATCCAGAGTTAACACAGGTCCATGCTAAAGTGGCTAATTTCAGAATAATTATTTATTAACCTTGCCTTAATTTTTAGTGAATCTGTCTTCTTAGTTTTTCTTTGGTATGGGTTCTTCTAAAATTTATCTTAGTCTGTAAAACAGATTTTGGATGTATTTACTTTATATTTATTTAAAGTCAGTGTACTTTTATGCTCAATACCATATTTCCATATATTTGAGTGTGTCACCCACAGCTAGCAGCATCTGTTTATTAGGCAGGGTGCCCATGTGAAAGCCTCTTTATTACATGTACTGTCTGTGTACTCTGCCTTGAGAGCAATGCTCAGACACTGGGGAACAGTGCTGAGGAGAGGCACAAATGCTCTAGGAAGTGTAATCCCTTGCGATTTTGTGGGTTATTTAACACACTAGAACGGTCTTGCTCTATCTGCCTTGGTTTCTCCTTCTCACTCAGTAATGTGTGTGAAAGTATTTGAGAAGCACATTGTAAATTCATATGAAGGGTTAGAGTCTTTCAAAATTATTTAATAATAATTTGATACTAGTCAGATATCACCATTTTAGATTGAAGAAACTACGTAGAGTGACGGCGGTCTTGAGTCCTGCATGGCAGAGCCATCCTTCAGTGAAAGGTGTAACTCAAAGCCCAGCAGGCGATCCACATCCGTCTGCTGCTTCCCTCTTTTTGTCAGGCGCAGCCTGTTCTGTGCTCCTTCACTGACACTGCTCTGCACCATGACGTCTACTACCATCTGAACTGTCTGGTTCACTCAGCAGCATCACAAGTTTTGGTTTCATATCTCACTTCCTGTCAGACCCATTGTTCACTCACTCTGGGATTCTGCATCTCTGGCACAGCTTTTCAGGGGGATCCTACCAAGATGCAGACTAATTCCATGTGGCCACTGCTCGCTTCTGCAAACCTGGTGACTATCTTATAGGCAATGATAAAGAAGTTTCTTCATTGCAGCCTTGAGTTGCTCTTTTGGAATAGATGTTTTTCTCTCTGTGTAACTTCCATCTATTTTTTAAACTTCAAAGTTGTCAGATTCTTAGTATTTTAATGAGATTGGTTGTAGGGCTATTTTGATCTTTCATTGATGAATTAATTTGATCAGCATAAGAAACACACAGATCTAAAACATACCACCAACCAAGCATAGGAATAAGCGTAGTAAAGGTGGAAAGTAGGGAATATTTGCCAACCTTCATGGGCTTTGGAGGGTGCAGATGCTAAATGTTTCTCATCTCCTATCTGCCCATTACTCACTGGCCTATTAAATAGTTTCTGTTCCTCTTTCCAGGGAGAAAACTACCAGAGAAACTTTATCCTCTTTTCTTAGCATAGGTTATTTCCCACTTTCCTACAATTTAACTGCATCATCCAGAGTTTGCCATATCTTAGGGCCCAAGTGCAGATGATATGAAGGAGGCATACACAGGGTTTCACTGGATCCAGAGCAAAGTGTCTACTTCAGACAGAATGAATTTCATGCAGATCTGCCCGATAAATATTTGTACTAAGAATCGTGGTGTCATATAAAGCCAGAACAAAAGTAGAAGGATTAGCCTAATCTAGCAAAAATCCCTCATTTTGAAATTTGAGTTACATAGAACAGTTTTAGCAATTATTTTAAAGCCAAATGGGCAAACAAAAGGAATTGGGATTGTGATCAATTTGAGATAATGAAAGATCTCCTGTAAGACTCTGTTCATTACTTTGCACTTTTTTAGTTCTAATACTTAAAGGCTCTCTTCTCTGTTGTTTTATCTACTAATTACATTATCAGAGAATTAATTCTGATTCTTTACTACCTGAAGATTGAATTCTCTATATTTCAAACTAAACAGAAATTTCATCTCTCTCCCTCTCTATGAAGTACTAGAGGCTTACACCGTCACAGCACTTTTCTTTCCGACTTCTGGGCTCACGTGGACTTTTTGCACAACTCTCTGGATTTTACAAAAATTATTTGCTGACCTGAAGAAAAATAGAGGCTTTATTGGATACTTCAGAGAGGAGATATACAAGGAGTGAAGGACAGAGAAAAATCTCGTCAACTAAGTTTCAAGCCCTATTTTTCATCTTTATCCAAATTTCTTTTTCAGCTACCCCACTGCTGAGAGTCAGTTTGCATGGCCCTTTCCCTGCAGATTCCAGCCCTATGCCTTCTCACCTCTTACCCTCCCCGAGTTTTCAAATAAAATAAGAGTAAATTTTTCATATATACTTGCAGAATAGTGCCTTCATTTTTTTTGAGGTTCACATACTAGCATTGTGGTGGATTAACTAACGGTCAACTTGTAACACCCAGCTGAACTGAGTCAGCATGGCTCTGGGTATGGAAGGCCCACTTAAGGATTGCTGCCAACAGCATAAAAGGAGAACTGGAGGGAAAGATGGCGTGCTGTTTATCCTTTTGGAGAAGTTTGTCATACTGGCTTTCCTAATATGAACTCTGTCGTTCTTATGATAGGAGGAGCTGGAGTCCTCTCTGTCACTGAGGATGGATCTGCTCCTTTTGGGGGAACTCTGGTCTTTGAGGGTTGCTTCCTAGCTCCAATGCAGATCCTTCAGCCTACTGGCACAGATCCTTCATCCTGCTGGTGCGGACCTTCTAGCTTCCAAAACTGACCTTTGGGATTTCCCAGTGCAGATTCTTGATACAGACTTACATAAGACCTTATCTTGGGCACTAGGCCTCCACTGGACTCATGGAAGAAATTGCCATGGACTCCAGGTCTTCATTTGGGCTTGTGCAGGACATTGCTGTTGAGTCCAGACCCTCAGCTGGATTCTTTGGGTCTCTAGTGCTTGCATAGATCTCCCTCGTTGTTTTACATTTGATTCTTTAGGTATTTTAAAATAATTCTGTAAGCTATGTGTCCTGTAGTAAATCTTTTCCCTTGTAAACCCTGACTACAACAACCATGAAGTGTGTCTTTTATATATTTAAATCAGAAATTAAGAAATCTCAGAGACAATGGACTATCTAAAACATATTCTGGTACATAAGCCAAATTCAGAGGCAGTTTTCTGCTTTGAATATTTACTTACAGTAAGGTCTTCTTCAAAGTACAGTATTTATGTTTATCTTTAAAAATTATGGAATTGAGTTTGCTATGAAAACATGTTATGTACTATGCTTCAAACGCAAAGATGTCAATATTTTGCTGTGAGCTTTGCACTGCTTTATGGTGAATGAAATATATTATCATACAGAAACTATAAAAATTAAGAAGAACTAAATTTGTGTTATATAATAGCATCAAAGTCCCTTAAATGCTAGTTAACAAATTTCATTGTTAATGCTTAAATATCTTAAAAGAATTATTGTCCTTCTGACTGCTAATAGTTACATTTACTATATGCGACTTTATGTATCCCTGGTCATAAGAAAAAATTGTGCTGTCAAATTCTGGGTCCAGAATTAACTGACTATGGTCTCTTAGTAAAAATATTTGTTTCACTCCTTGGGTTCTTCATTGTTAAAATAGGAATTGATTAAGTATTTTACAATAAATCCTATGCATATTCATAACCCAATTTATCTCAATCCACTCATCAGTGAAGAAGGAAATGCTATCAACTTGGCTGCATTTTGATTGGATTAAATAAAGGGGTATGGACGCGGAATGCACAGCGAGGTGTTTGGAGTGTGGAAGCTGCTTCAGAACTCCTGCAAATGCATTTGTGCAAGTGTCTCACTTAGGAAGGCAGCTAGAAGTAGATGAGAAAAAGATGCATTATGTTTTGCATTGATTTATCAGGCAGCACATCAGCATTTCACACGTAATTACCTTTGCTTCAGGATGGGCTTGCTGGGTAACTTCCATGGCACAGAATTGCTGATTTGTTTCATTAGGGGATTTTTTCCTTTCTCTTTTCTTCCCCTCATCTTTAATAAGTCATGTCAGGATTCACAGGAAAGGCTGTATGCACTTCCCTGTTGATCTGGAGTGTGTCAAAGGATTAACTATAAAGCAAAATTGCTGTTTTTCCCTTTTCACACAAGAGCCATCCGTTGAATGGGGAGAGAGGCAGAGCCTTTCCCAGAGCACCATGGCGTGCAGTGAAATATTGGTATTCGAATTAGAGTCTAATCAGGCGAAGCAGACAA
>RJWM01016373.1:0-45657 GCA_004363535.1 Dasyprocta punctata
GGCTCTGGGCGTCTGCAGGGAAGCCGGAGGTGGCCGCGGCCAGCACACACAGAGGGCCTCATCCTGCACCGGCCCGGGGTGCCGGGAGCCCCCTGAGCTGTGGGGAAGGCGGCACCGACAGAGCCCAGGGCCGGACGTGACCACCGGGCACCAGGTGTCGGCTCTCCAAAGGTGGTGGCAGCTGACTGGGGTCAAGGAGGGACGGTTCCCTCGGACACACGTCTCCTTAGTCTGTGGAGAGGGGCGCGGGAACCCTGCCTTGACACAAGGCCCACGAAGACTCGAATTATGTGAAGTTGCTGCTGCCGGTATGTCTGTGTGTGTTGGTGGGCAGAGGCAGTGGTGGAAACGGTTGACCTTTGTAAACTGAAGATTTTATTTTGTTTTGTTTCGTTTCGTTTCGTTTCGTTTCATTTTGTTTTGTTTTTTGAGACAGGGTTTCACTATGTAGTCTGGGCTGGCTTTGAACTCACTACATAGCCCAGGCTGACTTCTAGCTCACAGTGATCCTCCTGCCTCAGCCTCCCAAATGCTGACATTACAGGCGTGTGCCTCTACATCTGGCTTTTCTTCATAGGGATCATAGTATGTTCATGAGTCTTGATGCTTTCAAGCTCCTTTTTATTATTAAAGATGAACTAGTATGTGATTCCACACATAATGTAGTTATGTTCTCTTTATTGAGAATTCAGAACATATGATAAGGCAGAAGTGTCGCCTTCCTCCCTAGCCTGGGTTCCTCCCGAGCGTTAACCATTCAAAAACTCCAGAGCACGAGAACAGCAAGAGACACAACCACACAGCAAGTCCACACACTGCTAGTGATTAAATATGAACGCATTAAAATAATATTAGAAGGTACAAGCATTCAGGCTGTGTTTCCATGCTCATCCAGAGGGGGCGCACTATCCTAATGGTCCAGGTAGACTGAGCCCAGAGGAAGTGGGTGAAAGAGGTACAGGTTGAGCACCCCGAGCCCAAACTATGAAATCCAAAATGCTGTTGGAGTTCCTTGAGCACTGTTGTGATGTCACAGGTGACAGTGTTTTATGAAATTACCTTCAGGCTGTGTGTATAAAGTAGATAGGAAGCAGGCAATCCTCCTGCCTCAGCCTCCCAGGTGCGCGCCACCACACCTGGCTAAACAGGCCTGTGTCATGTAGATCGGGGTCAAAGTTTCACTGTAAAGGGTCAGAATAAAGTTTTGAGGGTTTACCGGCCTCACAGTCCCTGTTGCAACTGCCAACTCTGTCACTGTAGCCCCCAAAGCGTCTGTATTAACCATATGTTGAAAAAGGGCCACAGCCGGGTTCTAATAAAACTTTATTTACAAAAACAAGTGGCCAGCCGGATGTAGCTTTTGCCGACGCCATTTACAGACTGCAACTAAAGTTCTCAGGGAGCTATAGTGATCCAGAATCTTTGCACACCTGATGGCTCTAATGCTCTAAAGCAAAACGGCTAGAAATAAAAGGAGACTTGGAAGGCGTCACGTAGTGGTGGAGCCCTTGCCTGGCACGTGCATGGGCTTTGGGTTTGAGCCCCAGCACCGCAATAGATAAGTGGGAGACTTTGTCGTACCCTTGTTTTTGTTTATTTTTTAGTACTGAGGGTTGAACTCGGGCCTTCACACTGAGCTCCATCCCCGGCCCTTGTTTAATTTGGGACAGTCTCACTAAGTCTCCCAGGCCTGGCTTGAGTTCGGGATCCTCCTGCCTCAGCTTCCTAGAGTGCTGGGGTTATAGACGCTAGCTACCACCTGGCTAGAAAAGTGGGTCTTTGTAATGGCAGATCCAGCAGACAGAGCCAGAGACAAAAATCATGGACCCCACGACACAGCTGATCAGGGAATATAGCTCCGTCCCTAGACGCGCGTCCAGCGTCTGCTGCCTCCTTGGAGTCGCTGACCTCTAAATGGGCCTGGCACATGAAGCCCAGACGGAGCAGGCTGTCTGCCGTGTTGGACGCTGTGTCCAGTCCTCGACTTGGCATTCACAGAGTCCCTGGCTCCTGGCATTAGTCACATGCAGTCGGCGGCACCCTGGGGGACCCAGAGGAAGCGCGGGGTGGGGTCCCCACCCCTGACAAGCTGCCGGCCTGCTGGGGTGTGCACTTCGAAGCGTGGGAAACTGGTCATGTCCTGTCCCTCCTGCTCAGCTGCGTCGCCGCTCGCCGTGCCTGCAGCACGACCCGGTCCTTGTCCCTGGCTGGAGGTTCGGAATCGTGCGTGATCCTGGCCCCAGCCAGCCTCCTGGTCTCTTTTTCTCTGGCTTGTGGTGGTTCTGGGTCCAGACCAAGGAGACCCTCTGGATTTGTCTTCCCCTCCTGTGCCGCTTCCCCCTTCCCGTTGCACTGGCTTGCGACCCTGTCACTGGTCTTTTTTTTTTTTTTGTGGCACCGGGGATCGAACTCACAACCTCATACCTGCCTGGCAGGCGCTTAAGCCATTAAGCTGTGAGTCCCGGCCCTAGTTTTTTGAGGCAGGGTCACACTATGTAGCTCAGGCCAGCCTTGCGTTCATGTAGCCCAACCCAGCCCGGGACTCACGACGCTCCTCCTACCTCAGCCTCCCGGGTGCTGGGATTAAAGGCATGCGCCAAAACGCCCGGCTTCAGTCACTGGTCGTGATGTCCCTCTGTCCCCTGCCTCGCTGCCCTGCTTACAGTGCTCTTCTGGAGTCATGTCCTTGCAGGCAGAGGTGTATCCTGGCCTCCTCGTGGCCAGACCCAACAGTGCTGTGCATGTAGTGGGTGCCAGCTGGTGGCTGAGGGTCACGGAGTGGGGACCCTTTCTGCAGGGACTAAATGCCACCCCTTCCCTTGGGTGGCTCAGGAAGCCCTTGTTTCCACCTCCCGTGACTTGCCTCGTCAATAAAATGGGGCAGAGAATAACATCTCCCTGCTAGGGTTGTCCAGGGAACTAGGTGGATCTGGCCCATGGCGACAGGTCGGCCATTAGGACGTTGGTCCCCTGCAGCAATTCATTATCACGCGTGTTCTGGATCCCACTTCACAGCCAGGGAACCTGTGGCCCAGAGAGGCTACAGCCATTCATCCCAGACACATAGCCAGGAAGTAGCAGGGCTGGGATTCAAACTGAGGTCCTGGATGGCAAATCCCACGGGGAGGTCCACGGCATCCCCAGGGCACGTCCTCACACATACCCGGACACACTGAGTCAGGGCCATCCGCGGTGGCTCCAGAGTGTCGCCTTCCCGGCTGTCTCCCTGGCCCAGCGCTGGGATGTCCACATCCGTCTGATGCTAGGAAGTGGACTTGGTTTGATCTCCTTCCTGGCCCTGTCTTCCCTCCAGAGGCCGCCAGCTCTCCCGCCTGTGCCAGGCTGCCGAACCCCGCGCTCATGTGATCCTGATCTGTCAGAGCCAGAAACGGGGCCTCCTAAGTCTTGTTAAAAACATAGATTCTTGGGCTCCACCCAGGACCCATGAATCAGGATCTCCGGGGGTGGGGCCTGGGAATCTGGCTGCCTGGGCTCCAAGTAGGAGAAACCCAGGCTCTTTTAACCCTTTTGCTTGGGGGCTGCAGAAGCCAGGATTCGGAGAGCAGCCCCTGTGTCGCTGCGGGAGGCCCTGCAAGTCTAGTGTCCCAGAGAGCTCCCCACCCCGGAGCCTAACCTGGGCTGCGGCCCACGCCGTGGCCAGCGCTCTCTCCCCTGGCCCCCTGCTGCCTGGGAAGCTCTAGAAACCCACACGGTGGCCGTGGCTGCGAATGGGTGTGCAGAGGCCTGCTCTGGAAACACAGGCTCCGCTCGCAGACTTCCTGTGTCTTACAATGTTATCTTCAGAATAGGAAACTTTGCCCCATTTTTGCAACGCACATCCTTCGCCTGAGGGTCAGCGGAGGTGGCGGCCAGCCGGGGCGGGGTCTGTTCTCAGGCCCGGCGGGGAGTTGTTCCGACAGCCCTGCAAGGAAGGCCCCGCTCCCAGCTACCCACGAGAACAAACAAACAGACTGTTTTTTGCAAGAATAATTCACATTGGCTGGACGCATCGGTCATGTTTGTCTCACTTCCTAGGGCTGGGTGGTACCGGGGATAGGGGTCCCTTCTGCAGCCAGCGGGGAGGCGACTTCAGCAAGTGATTTCAGTTCTCTGAGCCTCAGTTGCCTCTTCTGGGAAGAGAGGAGTTTGGGCTTAGTAATCTCCAGACCTGCCATGCAGCGATTTCTCAAACATCCTTTAGATTCCCCTAACTTCTCTAAGTTTCTCTTTGAAACTAGCACAATGTTGCTGTTTGACAGTGTATCCCCTCCCCACCCCGCGCCTCCTGATGTTTAGAGTTTGTTCCTCTCTGAGCGAGGTGCGTCCCTTTCACCCCAAGAGAGTCACACACACACTAGTGGTGGGCAGATTCCTCAGGCTGCAGAGTCCCCTCCAGAAGCAGGAGCAGAGCAGGCACATTCTACAGGCTTGCAGTTAGAGCCTGCCCAGCTCTGCTCGCCTGCTGCGAGCCGGTAGCGAGGGTGTTTGCGCTGTTCTTCTGGCCGGAGGGAGGGCTGCTTGGCTTGGTGGGAAGCAGTAATGTGTATGGCCCACTAAAGAACTTAAGGACTGACCAGAAAGAATGATGTTTGCAAAAATAAGACTCTCCCCGTTTTCCTTTGAAACCCCTGTTATTTTCTCTTTGCCACAGAATGATTCATCCCTCAGTGAGCCTGGGTTCCTGTATCCTTGTGCACAGTAGGCATCGACGGAGCGGGCAGGGTGCCCGGTGGCCTGAGCAGAGGTTCTGCTCCCAGCCCAGTTGAACCGCTACTGGCCAGAGACCAAAGCCACAATGAGTTCGGTTCTTGAAAACATCCTACCCACTCTTTCCCTTCAGGGAATTTGTTTCCAGGGGTTCTGGGTGGAGTTCCACGTGTTGGGGCTGGGCCGGGCAGGGTGGCTGTGTGTGAGGGGTGCTTTGGAGGGTCAAGGTGGCCAGGCTCCAGCAAGAGTGACCTGCTAGGAAGTGGTTCTCAGTGGGTCTTGATGAATAAGTGCATCCCTTGGCCCGTGTTCAGGTCAGTGCCTCCGGGAGGGAGCGGGCTGAACTGTAGGACGCTTGGATTCCAAGTGCCTGGCTGAAGACGCTTCCAGCCATGTGGCCTGGCTGGTGGAGGGCTGGCTGCAGCACCTGCTGTGTCCAGAGCTGGGTGTCCTTTGGCCTGCAGGGCTCATGTAGGGTGGCAAGCGCCCACCTCAGTGTTTTTGCTGATAGCAGTTTCTGAAGCCCCGGGGGAAGGTGCAGAGGAGTTGGTAAAGGGTGGGAGAAAAAGGTGTGCACCCATCCCTGCCCCAAAGGGTGCATGCGACCTCTGCAAGGGACACAGCAGGGCACCGTCCCCTGCCTGCAGTGGGATCCCCGCCCCAGGCTGGCTCCTTCACCAAGGGGGCGCCACTCTGGTCTTGGTGAGCTGAGAGCAGTCAGAAATGCTCACAAGGGTCACAGCCCCTGGGCTGCCCTGGGCAGCAGTCTCCGAGAGCCCCGCTGGGCAGCTCTGGAATGAGGAGGCGGAAAGCAGAGGGACAGGAACAGCCATGTGGGCTGCCGCTCCCTGCCCAAGGTCAGCGTGCCACTCACAGGGACTCCGCTTCCTCAAGGGTCCTGTGGCTGGAGGGCTGGGGGCAGTGCCAGGGCAGGGGCACCCCAGGGAGACTGGCGGCTCCAGGTCTCCCTGGCTCGGCTCCAGCCCTCACGTGCCTGGAGACTTAGGCAGTTGCTCCCAGCTCGGTGCCATGCGGGACCCGCCTGGCCGGAACCTGCTTGTCCCCTGGCAGTGCTGCCTCCCGGACTTGGCAGGGCTGTGGTGTTGAGCTGGCTCAGCCCTTGGTATTTCCAGCTTGGCCTCTTGCCTGCCTCTCTGGGGTCTCGAAGTCTGTTGCAGTCAGGCCAGCCTGGGGACACCCCCTGATGGCTTCTTCCGGTCACCTCACATGCCTGGACCCCTCACCTGCATTATCACGGACTGCCCCGAGCGGGACACACCCCTTCCTTCCAGGGAAAGACCCTGGGGCCCGGCTGATGAGGAAATCGCAGCGGAGGTCACAGACAGGCGGCCTTGGTTCACCTGCTGCAGGTGACACAGGAAGGCTTTCTACTCAGGGCTGGGCCTCCCTTGGAAGCGCCTGAGCTGGCCTTGTCCCCTGGCCCAAAGCCTGAGGAAACGCTGCTTCTCCACCACAGATGCAGAGGTGACTGGTGGTGCCAGGGTGTGGGGGGCCAAGGCTCCCAGCGAAGGGCTCAGGGGGGCCACCGGTAACTCGGGGACCCCTCAGCCAGCACAGGCTGCCTGGGTGCTGGGTGACTGCAAAGGCGACTTTAGGAAAGCAGAGTCTTGTGATTTCTTTCGAATTGTGACGCTGTACGGGCTGGTGACATTTCCTGTTTGAGGTCGTTGGGAGATTGGCTTTAGTGCACAGATAAGAGTGATTGGTAATTGGTCTGCCGCTTGTTTACACAGCGCGAGTAGGATAAACAGTCCTCCAGAACCTTACTTGTATTCTGCATTTGTTTATCGAAACTTTTTTTTTTGTTTTGAAAACTTCCACCCAGCTTCTTTCGGAATTGTTACAAACTCTGGGTTTGCATCCTAATGAATGGTGCTTTATTGCATGTGCACAATAATTTCTCTTGGCAGTGTGCATGCTTTATCCAAAAGCCGATACTGGGGGGCGGGGAGCCAGGGGACCAAAGTGTCCCCTCTTCCCCAGAGTACCAGTGTTACAGAAAGACTGGGGATCAAACCATCGGTCTTAGGAATCTGTGAGACATGGAGAAGATAGCGAGTGAGACTCAAAGACCTTTCCTGGACGTACCCTCAGGCGCCCAGCGGTAGGTGTAGAAGACCACAAGCACGCTCAGTGCTGATTACCTGCAGCACAAACGCTCCTCCTCAACGTGGCCCCATGGGAGGCTGCTGTCCCTGGGTCCTCTGATCTCGTGGCTTTATTTTTTTCTGAGATGAGATCTCACTATGTTGCCCAAGCTGGTTAGGAACCTGGGCTCCTCCTGCCTCAGCCTCCTCGATAGATGGAATCACAGGTGCATGCCTCAGGCACCCAGCTCAAGGCTCTGTATCAACCCTCATCCCACCGGCATCTACACAGGGGCATCTCGGCTGCCGTGAGGCGCCCGTTCCCTAGCTTGTCCTCGGAGGGGGCCAGCCCCCTTTCCTGGATGCAGTCTAGCTCTGCGCTTGCGTGCTAAGCTCGGGGCCGGGAGCTCTCAGTTGAAGTTCACTCGCACCACGGCTGTCACCTTGTTTCTGGGGTGCTTTCCTGTGGTGAGGCCCCCTGCAGTCGTGACCCCGATAACAAGCCCTGCGACCATCCCCACAGGACTTTAACCCACACGGTGGCTCTCACTGCTGCCCCCACGCACCCGGCTGCCCAGCACCGCCCTTACCCAGCGAGGGTCCGGGGCTGCCTCCCTGCCCCTGGGGCTGCACGATTGCTTCTCGGCTTTGTCTGGAGTCTCGGTGTCCCTTTCTGAGAGTGGCCAGAGGCAAGGGCTCCCCGTCCCTCCCCTCCTGCACCCACACATGCAGCAGCCTTTTGCAGTAGTGGGGGTGGGGGTAGGAGACACTTCCCCATTTCCCAGCCTGGGAAACTGAGGCGCACGGCGCCTTCACGATGTAGGTTGCACCCAGGTTGGCATTGGTGCTGTGGGCTGAGCCGGGAAAGGAGACCTCTGGGCGTCTGGGGTTTCTGCCGTTATTTTTTCACTCTGGCGCAGAGCGTCCTTTCTTGCAGCAGAGGCCACAGGACGGGACTGAGATGTCCTGCGACACTGGGCGTAACCGAAAGGGCCCGGCCTGCGCCTTCCCCTGCCAAGGAGGAGGAAGTGGTTCGGTGGCCAAGAATGCAACCTGCGCCTCCCAGATTAATTAATAATTGAACACTGGCTCCCAGCCAGGCGGAGCGGGAGAGACTTGAACAAAGAGTGGTGGCCCGCTGCAGGGGGAGGAGAAGTTTGGGTCCGCTTGTGGTTGGAAGGGAGATTCACAGTGGCCAGGATCCTCCTCGGTGCACCCGGGAGCTAAGGGCCACCCGGGGCTGGAGGGCCACTGGTGCCCTGGGGGAGGGAGGAGGTGTAAGTCACACCCCGGGGACCGCCAGGAGCCGGCTGCGCTGTCCACCTGCTGGAAGTAGGTAGGGGCCAGAAGTGGAGTGGGGTGGAGTCTCAGTTCTGGTTTGTTGGGCTGTGGGACCTTGGGTAGGGGACTTAAATTCTCCGAGCCTCCATTTCCAGCTTCCTAGCGTTTTTCTAGTGGGCAGTGGATGCTTATTCATAGAGACTGGGTTTCTAGGGGGCGACCTAGCCAGGACAGAGGGCCCCCACAGTCCACCTGCTGCCAGGTGCCTGCTGCTTGTTCGGGTAGGGGCGGTGACCCCATCTATTGTCGGGGACCCTGTGGCTGCAGGTGGCTCTGCCCTGTCCAGCACTGGGGCGTCACTGCCCCCAGGGGTGTCTTGCCCACTCTTCTCCGGGCTTATGAACTGGATCCTGGAGAAGGAGGTGATGTCCCCTTTGCTGAAGTCAGGCTGGGGAGTCAGAGCCGGGAGACGAGCCCAAGAACGTGGCCGCCTTGGGAGTGCTCCTGGGGCCCGGGTGTCCCAGACACGGACTGAAGAGGGCTCTGGGACAGGCGAGCCTGGCATGCAGGCCACGGGCGTCTTGGTGTGAGGCAGTGGCTGTGGCTGGCACCTGACACCACCTCATCAATGACCGTGGACCATGGGCGGTCACTTCACCTGCCTGGGAGCTGCGCTCCCCAACCTGAACGGGGGCCTTTGTAAGTGGGCCGGGAGGGTGTGGGGAACCTGGACAGGTGGAAACCCTCCTCGGTGGGACAGAGCCAACCACAGGCATGGGCCATCGGGGCTGTGGGAAGCCACCCTGGTCTCCTGCCACCTTAGAAACCAGGCTTGGACTTGGGGGTCTCTGCGGGGTGCCCCACTGGGAGGGACGACCCGCTTGGCTCGTTCCTGGGCAGCTTGGGAGCTGGGGTGTGCACGGTGCTGAGCGCCTCCAGGTCACCTGCACAGTAGCCTGGCCACAGACAGTGGACAGACAGGTCCCCAGGCGGGAGGCCCTGGGCTGCCAGGCCCGCAGGTCACCGCGGCATTGGCGCAGGGAGGGTTTCAGGCTCACCTGACTGCCTGCGCTGTGGCAAACACTCGTACTTAATTGCGGGTTGATGATCTCCCCAGTCAATATTAGCTTTCTGCCTATCACAAAGCACTCCTGTTCGTTCCAGAGATCTCCAAGAAGGAGTCAGGCAGCCTTGGCTGTCAGAAGACCTGGCACGTACTCACCTGCCTTCGTGTGTCTTTGTGTTATGAGAGAAGTTTTGAGAAGAAAGGATTTCATGCAAGAATTGTTTTAAAATTGAATGTCCTGCCCCCCCCAACCTGGTACATTAATTTTGGGGTGTTTTTCCCAAGTTGCATCTTTAGTGTAAGTCAGCGTTGGTGTATTTGACGTCTGACTTGTAAATAACAGCAGGCTGGTGTTAGATGAAGCATATTTTTGTTGTTTGCTTTTTTTTTTTCCTTTTTCTTTTTTTGTCTTTTTGAGACAGGGTCTCCCTATGCAGTTCAGGTCGGCCTTGGGCTCACTTTGCAGCCCAGGCTGGTCTCGAACTTGCAACGATCATCCTGCCTCAGCCTCCTGAGTGCTGAAAATACAGGAGGGCGCCACCACACTTGGCTTGCTTTTGTTTTTTTGTTTTTTTTTTTTTTTTGAGACAGGGTCTTGCTGTGTACTCCAGGCTGGCCTTGAACTCACTATGCAGCCCAGGCTGGCTTCAAACTTGCAACGATCCTCTTGCCTCAGCTTCCCGAGTGCTGAGATAACAGGTGTGCACCGCCACCCCTGGGCTGCTGTGCAAGTAGGAAAAGCAGGACCGCCACCCCATTCTCTGGCTCCTTTATCTAAAGCTGTGGTCTCTGATCTCTTTCCCTTCGAGACAAAGCCAGAGAAACTGAGCCCACCCACTTCCAGACAAGGTGACCAGGTGGCTGTTGTTTGTGTTGTCATTTTATGCATGCTTGTAACGAGCTCATACTGACAGAGTCCCAGCCTGAGACACAGCCAGTAGGGGCAGTGCTCCTCCCCCTGCCTCGGTGGCCAGGCGTCCGAGCATTAGGGATGTCACCTGTTAAATGGGGACAGTATCACGCTGTGCCTTCTCCCTGTACGCGTCGGGGGCAGGGGTTGAGGAGAGACCAGGTGATTTCCCGAGCACCCTTCCAGCCCTTGTGTTTCAAATCCCACCAGCACCCCAGTGCTGAGGGTGCCCTGGCTAGGGTGCTGGGTCCCCAGGAGGAGAGACAGACTGAGGGCCAGCCAGAGGGACACATTCCCTGCCTGTCCTCAGCATGGATGACAGTGTCACAGAGGAGCACAGGAGGGCCACACTGGGTCCAGATGGCCCCGGGGACCGTGGTGCCGCTGACCTCCACCAGGCCGCTTGCCCCTTTGAGCTGGGTGGGCCCTAGAGGACCCCCGTCCAGGGGCGATTTCTGCACTGGGTCCCCCGGCAGTGGAGCCAGGCCTGGGCCTGGAGGCGTGGTCACCTGCCCAAGGGACACCGCTGTCAGGGTGTGTGCGCCTCTTCACTTCTGCTGCCTGGGGCCCAGGAGCCTTTTGGATGGAGCGTTGGGGGCACCGAGCTGGCAGGGGTGTGGGGGGCCGGCCGTGGGGCCTCACACTGAGATGTCTCCACCTGCCCCGGGGGGCCGCGTTGAGGTGCTTTGTTTTTATGGTTTTATACTGGGTCCAGGTTGAAGTCTAAGGCAGGAAGTTTGCCAATAAAACTCAGATTGCGTTTGAGAAATAAAAGAAAAGCCAAGAAGGTGCCCTTGGCTCTGGGAACTTCAGGGTGGGGCCTCCAGGCCCAGCCATCTGCCCTGTGCCCCGCCGCACGCCCAGGCCGGCCCCAGCTGAACCCCCAAGGGCCGATTTTGTTCACTGGGGCCTCAGATTCACCGGACTCAGTGTTGGGGTCAGGTGCTGAAAGCCTGAGATGGGAACCCAGGTGCGACCTGAGGACCAGCAGGGGTCTGCGCCGCCCGCCTGCAGGCCTGGGGCCGGGGAGCTACCCGGCCCTTGTTGCCACTGAGGCCTCTCGCTGTCTCCCACAATCCTCTCGGCGCAGTAATAAAAGCAGCTTTCCCACCGCAGGTGGTCTTGGAGAGGAAAACAAACAAATATCCTCGACTGACTTTGTGATAAGACAAAAGAGGCCTTGGAATGGGAGTAAAGTTCAGAGGGTTTTGTTGCAGAAACTGGTTCCTTCTCAAGACCAGGGCTGATTTCATAAGCTGCTTATCTCCCGTCTCTCCTTGCCCATCCCTGTCTCGTCGCTGTACTTTGAGCTCTGCGTTTTCCCACCTGAGCTGTCTCCTCCCCCGAGGACCAAGAGGCTTTCCTGCCTTGTGTCCTAGGTGATCTTTTTCTTTGAGGCCTTAACTTCTGGTTTGGTGTTTGTCTCGCTATGTGGTTCAGGCTGGCGTAGAACTCACTGTGTAGCCCAGGCTGGACCCGAACTCATAGCGATCCTCCTGCCTCAGCCTCCTACATGCTGGGATTGCAGGGATGCCCCACCATACCCAGATGTCTTTGAGGGCTTTTGTGGTTGGGCTTCCTCCTGTGTTTCAGGAGGGAGTGGTCTCATGGTCGGCTCTGTGGTGGAGGAGGTGGCTTTTTGGAGACCAAGTGGTCTGCGGTGTCGTACGGCAGAGCGCAGGGACCTGGGCCCAGGGAGGCCGGACAGTCTCACCGCACGGGTTGTGTCTTTCTGTAGGCTGGGCCGGGCGCTGCAGGTACAGGGCAGGGCTGCTGAGGAAGGGTCCCTGCGTGGCCTGTGGGACACAGCCCTGGCGTTCGGCCCTGGGCAGAGCTGGCTTTGGGTTGGGGCTGCAGGAGGAGTTCATCTTTTCAGGGTGTGCACGACATCAAAGCCTGGAAACCTCACCCAGCTTGGCTGGGCCCCCACTCTGTGCCACTAGACACAGGCCAGCCTCAGCGAGCCGAGGCTGGAGGAGTGGCCGTGACGGCCCAGCCGGGCAGCTGCTGAGTAGCCCGGTAACCTATGGCTCAGAGGAGCCCGCAGAGAGAGGGTGGGAGCAGCATTCCCTTGCTGCCCTCCTGCGTGGCCTCTCGACTTGGCGTCTGCCCGAGATGGGAGTGATTCTGCCTCCCAGATGTGTGAGGTTCTGAGGGGCCAGCGAATGTGGCAGGAAGAGCACCCCACAGCTCCTGCCTGTGCCCGGGACCAGGGCCTGTTCCTGCCGCATGTCTGAAAAACGCTCATTTCGCACATTGTGGGGTGGAATATTAGAGTGCGAGGAAGAAGCTAAACTTAGAAGCCCGTAAGTGTGTGAGTTCATGGGCTGCATAAGGGGCCACGTAGAGCAGATAGGGCGTGGGATTCAGAAAGCCCTCTTGCCCCTTTAGGAAGGTGGGCAGCATTGTGTGGGGCCGGGATGCCAATCCTGCCATGGCTGAGGATGCCCTACTTTTTTCTCTTTGGCTATGCTGGGGATTGAAACCCAGAGCCTTGAACGTGCTAGACACGCGCTCTGCCCCTGTGCTCTGCCACTAAAGCTCCAGCCTCGGCCCCTCTTGGCCCAGCCCTGAGTGACAGCCCGAGGTGGGCGTGGCCAGACAATCAAGGCACCACTGGGTCCTAGGGGACTTTGCAGCCCAGGGGTTGCTGCCATCGGGGTCAAGCGCCTCCCCATTTCTCGGCCTAGAATGGCAGGCGCTCAGTTTTGCAACTCCCTGGCTGGTGGTCGTCCCTGTTTTAGGGTGGGGACGACCACGAGGACCTGGTGCTTCTTCATTCTCTGCCTGGCGTTGGCTAGCGGTTCATCAAGTGTTGGCTGCTTATTGTCGTCTTATTGCTATTTCTCCTCCATTCTCAGCTCCACCCATGCAGCCTGGGCTTACCTGCGTGCACACCCTTATATCCTCCCAGGGAGAGTCAATCTATTACACAATTCATGCCACTAAAATAAATAAATAGACAGATAGATGTGTATGGCTGCGTGGTGGTAATAATGGGACTGATAATAGCTGTTAACTTACAGAGTCATTATTTAGCCAGGCATTATTTGATGCACTTGAAATACCAGCACCTTGGTAAAGTAATTACTGATTGCACTCCCATTTTTAATTTTTTTTTATTTTGGTATCACAGATTAAACCCAGGGCCTTTGTGCTGAGCTACACATCCCTGGTGCCCCCCACCCCCACCCCCCTTTTTTTTTTTTAATTTTGAGACAGAGTCTTGTTGAATCACTTCAGTGGCTCAGGCTGGGCTTGAACTCACAATCCTCCTGCCTCAGCCTCCCAGAGTGCTGGGAATTGCAGGTGTACATCACTTACTCCCGGCTTGCACCCCTATTTTACAGGCCAGGAAGCCGAGGCCCAGGGGGGTGAGGTCACTTGTTCGGTGCTGCGTAGTGGTGAGTGATGTATTTATAAACTGGCAACCTGCACGCAACACAGCCTGCAAAGGAGAGCCGGCTGCCTCGCTGACTTCCTGTGTGACCTTGGCAAGTCCCATAACCTCTCTGGGCCTCCAATCCTGCACTACAGCTATGTCGGCCGCAGAGAGCCTCTCTCCTCTGCCCCCCCTCAGTCACAGACCCCTCTAGGGGACTCCCGAGCGGCTTTCTGCAGGGTGTGGCCAGCACGGACCCTGGCCCTGAGACCTGCAGCCAGAAGACCCCCAAGGTGGGGCCTCCAAGGCTGGCCCGGCGGTGACCAGACCGCCCGGGATGCAGTGAGCCATTCGGAACTTCCTCTTGGAAGCCCGGCTTCCTCCCAGAGCCAGAGGTGCTGGGGGCGGGAGCCAGTGGGGGGGAGCAGGAGGAGGAAACGCGATCAGCTGGGCCCACGGAGGCTGCTGACCATCCGCTGGCCAGCCTGCAGCCCTTGCACACTCCTCCCCCAGCCAGGAGGAAAGGGGCCTCTAATTAATGCCCTGTCCCTCCGAGCCGAGCCGGCGAGACCCGAAGCCATCAACAAAGGAGGGTTAAGTGGAAACTCCTTTCTTCTCTAAGTTTGATAACAAAAACTACTTATCTAATGGGCAAACAGGACTTTAAAAGGGGTGTTAGGTTAACCAGATGCAGGGCCAGGTAATTACTCCCAGGCCCGGGAGCCCCAGATGAAAAGCTGCTGGTTGGACGGGAGCTGGAAGCCACAGGCGTGACCAGGAACGAAGAAAGGACTTTTCCAGGAGGGCTGGAGGCCCTGTGCAGCCCTGTGCAGAGGGAAGGAGCAAGCCCCGGGCTGCTCTTGCTGGGTGACCTTGAGTAAGGCACTTGACCTCTCTGGTCTTCCGAGCACCCGTCTCTCGGCTCTCGCTGGGAGCCCGGCCCGCGTGTCCTCTGTTTTAGTCTCACCAATGTGGGTCCCTTCCGGGGATGACTGAGCCCGGGGCTGCTTGGCAGAAGGCAAAGGGCAGTGCAGGAAAACACATGCAGAGCCGCAGCCCACGGGCACCGGGACCAGGGACCACGGACACAAGACCACGGACACAGGACCAGGGACACGGGACACTCCCGCCCTTTATTGTCACAGAAAACTGCTGATTCCAAGAAGTGAACGGATTCTCCTGGGGCTTCAGCGCTCCCTGGTACCCCCAGACTGCAGGCACCCCCCTCGGTGCCCGGCACCCCTGCAGGAGGCTCTGGGCGCCCCCGGTTGGGCTGTGTGCAGGGCCGCCCATTGTTACCGCAGCTCCCCGCCCCGCACAGCGCTCGCTGCCCTCTGGTGGCAGGAATGCGGTGTCACCAGGCGGCACAGCGGTCCGGGGGCTACCGCAGCTCTGCTGAGGCCCCTGAGGACACAGTCGGCAGGCTGGCCCACGCATGGCCCCCCGGGCCACTTTCTCCCTTTTAACTTCTTCAAAGCTGCCCTGCCGACAGTGAGAGGCTCAGCTGCGGGTCTGGCGCGTGACTCATTTTTTTTTGATTGGTTTGGTTTGGTTTTGGTTTTTTGAAATAGGATCTGGCTATGCAACCCAGGCTGGCCTTGCACTCCACTCCCAGTGATCCTCCTGCCTCAGCCTCCTGAGTTCCCAACATTGCAGTCAAGATGCCAAACATTGTCCTCGTCCCAGAAATTCCCTTGTGCCCCTCTCAGTCTTCTCACCCCCACACCTGCTCGCTACTGATTTTGTTTTTCCTTTATCCGTGCTGCTGGGAACAAACCCTTGAACATGCAGAGCAGAGCCCCACGGTGCTTCGCACGCCCGAACGCTGCACAGCAGTGGCGACGGCGTGTCTTCTTGGGGTGGCTTCTTTTGCTCAGCAGGGCGTACCTAGGCTCACCTGTCTTGGTTATTTGTTCTTCTCTATGCTGGGTGTTGTCTGTGGATCAGTGTGTCTCGTTTTTATTTATCTTCTTTTTTTCTCTTACTGGGATCCAACCCAAGGGTGCTTCATTACTGAGCAAAACTCTAGCTATTTCCTGTTTCTTTATTTTGAGACCGGGTCTAAATTACCCAGTCTGGACTAGACATTGAGATCCTCCTGCCTCAGCCTCTCGGGGAGCTGTGATTACAGTTGCATGTCCCCACACCCGGGTCCATCCTCCTGTCCACTGACATCTGAGCTGCTCTGCCGGCCGGGGTGATGGCTAGGGCTGCTGGGGACATTCACCAAATCACAGCTATTTAGAACTGAAAGTAAAAGTACTGGCTTCATTGCGCAGATGGGAAGACTGAGGCCAGGTCAGGGCCAAAGGACAGGACTTCCGATTCCCTGGACCCAGCATCTGGCTGGGAAGCAGGCCAGGCTGAGCAGGGGGCAGCGCGCGGGAGTTTCGGTCAGCACTCGGTCAGCTTTGATGTCACACAGTGGAGTCTGACTTCTGGGGATTTATTTGCGATTAAAGAGCTGCTTCCTAATTAGGCTGACGACAGTGGAGATGGCGGGACCGCAGACTGGAGCCCGGGGAGGGAAAGACCCTCCTGCACGAGGCTGTGCCTTTGTCCCCGGAGTGGTGACCCAGGCTGTGGACGAGGAGCATGGTGGGGGGGCCGGGGGCTGGGAGCATGGCCTCCTTCCTCGTGGTGACTTGTGGGGACACATCATGTGACATCCCAGGACCTGTATGGGTGCAGGCATGGGGACGAGTCATTTGTCCCTTCTTTAGTTCCTCCCCCAAAAACCTGTGTCACCACCATGCTGGACGAGGTGCTGCCCACATGCATGGACCACACTTCCCAGCTGGTGGGGGACTTAGCCGTGGCCGCTTGACGGTGAGGCCCCTGGGGAGAAGTGGGCAGGGCCAGCTGAACCAGGCGCTACACCCAGCTGATTTGCTGCCGGGGTTTCCAGAAAATCCCCAGAGAGCTCGGGTGAGGGGGCACTTGGTGACACAGCTGCCCCTGTTACTGATAGGGGACTGCGGCTTGGGCACGGTCAGCAGCCTGTCCGGGGCTACGCATCCAGTCCAGGACAGCCCCCATCTGTCCCGCTCTGAAGCATCTGTCTCATCTGAGAGCCTCAAGTTCTGGTCCCCACTCTGTCACCCTCTGCCTGCCCTGTGTCCCCAGGCAAGTTGGTCACTTTGCAACCCCTGAGGGGCCAGCGCCCTGGCCCAGGGTTCCGGGACTCCACGAGTGGGGCTGTGGCTTGTGGTGAAAGAAATGAAAGTAAGCGGTGGTGAAGCCTGGTCACCCCTGGCCCCCGATGGGAAGGCGTGCCAGTTGGTGGATGCCCGAAGGGCTGGGTCCCATGGAGGCGAAGGTGACAAGATGATGTCACAGGCTCCTCTAGGGTCCCACAGAGCCCTGGGCCTGTGCCCACTGCCCCTCCACTGCCCCACTGCTGGGCAGGGTTCCTGGAGCGGGGACCACAGGGGATACCTGGGGTGAGCTTTATTTCCACCTGCTCCCCACCAGGAGAGCATAGAGCAGCCGGGGTCCCTGCCAGCAACACGAACCCCTGCTTGGGCCGTGGGAGGCACTGTGTGGAAAGGCACCCAGGAGGGCGACGCCTGAGGGGTTGTCCCTGGGACTCGGTCTGTTGCCTGGAACTTGGGAGACTTGGCCAGAGCCCAGGCTGATGAGGTCACCGGGCTGCTTCCCCAGAGTGTCTGCAGGGGCTGGTGCACGCCTGTGTAGTCCCAGCATTTGGGAGGCTGAGGCAGGAGGATTGCCAAGAGTTCCAGGCCAGCCTAGGCTATATAATGAGCTCAAGGCCAGCCAGGACCACATAGGTTTGATCTCGTGGAGGGACAAGGCCAGGGGTGTTTGGACTGCTGGGGCCCTGGGAAGCCCTACACGCTCTGACCCCCACGGCCTCCGCTGGCTGGCAGCCTTCACAAAGCCCTACTGTACACATGGACGAGTGACCCCTCTCCCAGGGGACTGTGAGGAGAGCCCCAGATGGGGACTGCAAGCTCCTCCCAGAGTCACAGAGCACAGGAGCAGTCATGGTTACAGATAGGGGCACTGAGGTCAGGTAGCAGAGGGGTTGCAGAGTATAGGAGTATAGCCTGGGCCTCAGTTTCCTCTTCCGTGAAATGGGCAAAGCAGGTGCCTGGTTGATTGAAGGTGTTCCCTCCAGGCATCTCCTGCCAGCCTGTCTTTCCGACTCAGGCAGACTGAGGGGATTCTTGGGAGTTGGGGTGTTCAGGCTGGCATGGAACTGCTCTCTGCCTTGGGAATTTGGGGTACTGGGGACAGGCCCAGTGCCCACAGCCTGGTCATCTCTTGTAGGTTTGTGCTGTCCCATACCCCCAGCTATGGGGTGCCTGGGCCGTGGAGGGCAAGGACTGTTGGCCAGAACCTTGTGTGCCCTGGGGGGAAACTGAGGCTGAGCTGGGAAGTTGTGGTCTTGCTGCAAAAAAGCTGATGTGGAGTTGGGGTGGCGTGTATGGGGAGACTGAGGCTGAGGCAGGACTCTCAGGCAGCCTTACTTCGTTTGGCAAGTGGGGTCTTGCTAGGTAGCCAAGGATGGTCTCCTGGGCACAAGTGATCCTCCTGCCTCAGCCTCCCGAGTGCTGGGACCACAGGTGTGGGCCAAGGTCAGCACAGCATCAGGGCTGCAGGGACCCCCACACCCCTGCGCTAGCTCTCTGCCCTGACTGCTCCCCGCTACTCTGTGCTGATCTAGATTCGGACCACACCCTGGCCGGGCCGTGCTCGCTATGCAGCCCTGGGCGCGCTGTGGGGGCCTCACAGGCGGAGGGCCGGGGCTGGGGTGCAGGCACCCGGCGGGGGTCACGGCTCCCCTCGGTGTGTGCGGGCTGGTGTGAGGCTCCGGCAGGCGGCAGCTGGGTGCGGGTCGCTGCTGCCAATGCGCGTGCGCGGGAGGCCAGGGCGCCCCCACTGGGGGGGCCGCTTCTCCCAACCCCGCCGCTGCCCCCCAGTAACCCCTGCCCTGTGCTTGCCCGCAGACGCCAGCATGTCTCCGGACGCCACCAAGCCGAGCCACTGGTGCAGCGTGGCGTACTGGGAGCACCGCACGCGCGTGGGCCGCCTCTACGCGGTGGCGGAGCAGGCCGTGAGCATCTTCTACGACCTACCTCAGGGCAGCGGCTTCTGCCTGGGCCAGCTCCACCTGGAGCCGCGCAGCGAGGCCGTGCGCCGCACGCGCAGCAAGATCGGCTTCGGCATCGTGCTCAGCCGGGAGCCCGACGGCGTGTGGGCCTACAACCGCGGCGAGCACCCCATCTTCGTCAACTCCCCGACGCTGGACGCGCCCGCGGGCGGCAGCGGAGGAGGAGGCGGAGGAGGCGGCGGGGGCGGCCGCGCCCTGGTCGTGCGCAAAGTGCCGCCCGGCTACTCCATCAAGGCCTTCGACTTCGCGCGCTCGGACCTGCTGCAGCACGCGGCCGAGCCCGAGGCCACCGACGGCCCCTACGACCCCAACAGCGTGCGCATCAGCTTCGCCAAGGGCTGGGGCCCCAGCTACTCGCGGCAGTTCATCACCTCCTGCCCCTGCTGGCTGGAGGTCCTGCTCAACCACCACAGATAGCGCCCCGCGGCCTGGCCCGGCCCCCGGACGCACCCCCCAGATATCACCTACCTAGATTTAATATAAAGTTTTATATATTATATGGAAATATATATTATACTTGTAATTATGGAGTCGTTTTTACAATGTAATTATTTATGTATGGTGCAATGTGTGTATATGGAGGAAGCAAGAAAGACGCACTTTGGCTTATAATTCTTTCAATACAGATATATTTTCTTTCTTTTCCTCTTTCTTCTTTTTTTTTTTTTGTTTGTTTTGTTTTGTTTTGTGTTTAAGAAAATGATACAACAGAACTGGGTGGAAAAGCCTGGGTTTGGTGTATGGTTTTTGAACTATTAATGCCCAGACAAAAAAGCTAATAACAGTCACTCGTTGATAATAAAATATTCGCATTATAGTTGTTTTTTTTTTTTAAACTGTCTTCTTTTTATGAAGAGGGACGCTCAGGGCTCCTGTGGGTTTTCCAACCCATCAGACACCCTGAAACGTGACTTTTGTGGTTCTTGAATAAAGACTAGAGGGAATTTGCAGGTGTGCTGGTGCAAGGCTGTAAACCCAGTACTCGGCAGACTGAGATAGGGCTCAGGTGATCCTCCCGACTCAGCCTCCTGAGTAGTTGGGATCACAGGTGTGCCCTCCACACCTGGCACTTCTGCTGTGTCCTAGTGATTGATGATACCAACCAGCCCTGTGGCAGCGCAGGCAGATGACACAGGAGCAGAACGGCAGGGGGCGGGAGACAGGACCACCGCAGGGTCCCAGAAATATGGCGTACGGAATTGTTCCCAAAGTCACAGACTGCCCCACCCCGCTCCCAGTGTCCCCTACTAAGGGATGCAGGGGATTCTGGGAGTCTGTAGGGGCCACACTGGGGTGCTTCCCGAGGCGGCCCTGCCGGATGCCCCCCAGCAGAGGCTGTGCTCCCGTGTGGGGTCAGGGCAGGCGGAGGTGATGGAGGCCAGGGAGTGGTGGCCTTCAGACACTCAGCTCTGCAGAGGCTGCCGGGGTGAAGGTCCCAGCTTTGCCACTCAGAGTGACCTGTGACACGCCTCCACGAGACACCTGCAAGGTAGGAATGAAGCGGTGTCCGCCTCAGGAGCAGGTACTGTGCAGGGGGCAATTGTCACTGATGTGCAGGGCTGGGAACCCCCACACCACCCTGCGCAATACAGCTGACATTCTGGAGGGTGCGAGGAAGGCCGGTCCTTGCTGACTGGACCAGAGAGGCAGTCGGAGCCTTTGCCCTGAGCTACACCCCCAGCCCTTTTTAAAATTGTTTTTAAATTGTGAGACATGGTATTGCTAAGTCACCAAGTTGCCCAGCCTGGGTTGGAATTTGAGATCCTCCTGCCTCAGCCTCCTGGAGTCCTGGGATTATATGTATGCACCGCCACACTTGGCTGGGCTTTTGAGGCCTGGAGAGGCATCCAAGAAAGAGGGCCAGGCTGAGGGCAGTGCCCTTAGGGGTGCTACGGATCACCCCTGGTGCCTTGGAATGGGTGTGAGGATGGTAGTTCTTGTCACCTTGTCGTTGGCACCAGTGGCCTGCAGCAGCAGGGGTCCACCGCCCGCGGCTCCTTCCTCAGGGGTTTGCAGGTCCCGTCCCAGTCCTGAACCCCAGGAAGTCACCCGGAGGGAGGAGCCGCTGCCCCCGAGCAGTGCTGGGCAGTGCTCTGCGGTTTCCCTGCCGCCCAGGGCCCCGCTGACTCAGACTTTATGGAGACACTTTCTAAATAAGGCCCCATCCCTGGGGACCCGAGCTCAGGCGCCACAGTACCCCAGGGGATCCTGCAGGGGTCTGGAGAAGGGTTAATCCAACCTCCGCCTGCCTTCTCTCTGGGGGTGTCTGCAGGGGTGGGGCAAACTGGGAGAGAAGGATCCTGGGAGATTTGGGGTTCCTGTCTCATGAACCAACTTGAGAGGCAGTATGAGTGGCCGGAGGTTGCAGAGCAGGTACCCGGGATACTCATCTCCGAGGACTTCCCGGCTCTCTGCACCCCCACCCCGCCCTGCAGTCTCCCAGCCCACACAGTGCAGGGGGCTTCAGTGCCCCAGCTGCCTGTTCTAGTTAGAAACCTGCCACTTCCCAGCTGTGTGACCTTGGGCAAATTACTTGCTGTTTCTGTTCCCTCTCTGTGAGAGTTATGCTGGTGACACGGCCCCGAGTTCCTGCCGGTTGGCCCTCAGAGCTGTCGAGTGTTAAGTGAGGACTCAACCTCGGATCCAGAAACTTGCTGGTGGCTTTGGGCAGTCACCCTGCCTGTGTGAACCCATTTCCTTTGCTGGTAGGTAGAGGCCATGACTTCTGTGACATCCCTGTTGCAGGATAACAGGACCCGTCACAGACGGTTCCTGCTCCTCCTGCGATGCTTTCTCCATGCAGAGTGACCGTCCCCTCTGCCACCAAGCTGGGGTGACTGCTGCAGCCTCCACCCAGGGCCCCCACGGCCCCCACCCTTTGCCCCTCTCTGTTCAGCTTCTGCTGTGCCCTCCCCCAGCCATCGCACCCCAGCTCTGACCTCGCTGGTGACCCCTCCTGTCCTCCCAGGCGCAGAGCGGAGCTCCCGGATGTTTGTGGAACCGGAGGGTTGTGGAGGTGTGAGTGTGGGTGTTGTGTAAACTCCAGGACCCAGTGGGCATGGGGGTGGGGGGCTGTTTATTACTGTCCTGTGTCTCCATGGCAACTCCCAGCTGGTGTCTCCCGGGGAATGCTCAGGCCTCTCCTGGCCCTGGGGCTCCAGCTGTGAGACTCCCAGGATTCCGTGGGACAGGGACGGGCCCTGGGCGACTTACACAGACCCAGGGGACTCAGGGTGCATGTGTTCCATCAGTTGTCACAGAACTGGGGCTCAGAGAAGGCAGAGTGCTCACCAGCATCACACAGCAAGGCAGAGGCACCTGGGAGCCACAGTCGTCATGTGATAAGGCTTCAGAGCCAGCCCTGAGCACAGCTCCAGAGGCTTTGGCAAGAAAGAGATAGGTAAGGAAGATGGGAGGGCAGGCTGGGAGTCTGCGTTATGGTAGAATATGTCTAGTGTAAAATTCACCTTTGTAACCTTCTAATAAAATGTATTGTTTCATTAGGTAGTTTTAAACCAGATGCGGTGGCACACATCTGTAATCCCAGCATTTGGGAGGCTGAGACAGGAGAATCTCCATGAGTTTGAGGCCAACCTGAGCTACGTAGTGAGTTCAAGCCCTGTCTGAACTATATAGCGAGACCCTGTCTCAAAAGAACGGCTGATAGATAGCTAAAGTTACGGCTTATATCTAGATGTTCCCCCCAAAGCCTCTTGTGCTCATAGGTGGGACTTTTGAGAGTGACTGAATCAAGGGTGTATGGTACCCTTGGGTATGGGTGGCACCGACCAATAGGCGTTCAGTCTGGGCGGGATAAAAAGGGAAAGAAGGAAGTCTCCTTGCTTCCTTCCGCCAGCTCTGCCATGGGCTGTTTCTCCTCTGCGATGCCCCACTACCAAGTCACCCTGGAGCCGGCCAAGTATGGACTGAAACCCCTGCAAACCGTGGGCAAAAATAAACCTTTCCCCTTAAGGTGTGGGTGCCAGCAAGGAGAAAGTAACTAAGACAGACAGACAGACAGTTTTAAATGATTTCTCTGTGGAGTCCAGCGCCTTTCTAACGGGAGCAGGCAGTGGCTTCAGCTTCAGGTAGGAAAACCTGGGGATTTTATCGGCTGTGGCGGTTTTTCTACTCATGATTCCAAATGCTAGACGATAACAAACTTAAAGTCTGTACTCCTTTTTCAAGCCTTCCCACTTCTTTTTGAATTGTTTTCGGGACCTGTTCAAAATTTCTTTCTCCTCGTTGCACTTTTGCCTCCTGCCCTTTTATTCCTTTTTGCAACTTGCTCTATTTTACCTGCTTTGTTAGCAGCTGTCATTTTGGGGGGGCATTAATTTCACTGAGAGGTTTTGTGCTTTGTTTTGTGAGGCAGGGGCTCACTAATATAGTTCAGGGTGGCTTTGAACACAGTGTGTACCCCAAGCTGGCCTCACACTCATGGGGGATCCGCCTGTCTCAGCCTCACGAGTGCTGGGATCAGAGGCAGGTACCGCCACACCTGACTTGAAGCCAACCCTTTAATGGTGACCCTCCCACCCTTATTCCCATCCCTCCTCTGTAGAAGGAACAAGTGAGTTTGCCCTTCCTGGCCATGGTGATATTTTGACTTTACACATTCCCTCCTTTATTCTCTTTAAAATCTTAATGAATGTCCAACCCATATCAGGTCTCTGAGATGCTGAGTGGCCCTGGGTCAGTGTGGTGGCTCCTGGGCTGTCTTCACCCTGGGGTGCGGGGACTCAGGGGATCTGAACTGTGACCGCGGGGGCCACTCAGTCCCATCGAGGCCTGTAGCCATGGTGAGCGGAACCCTGGAAGCCTGCAGGGCCTCACACAGGGCGCAGCAGCTCCTGCTGGGGTCAGTCCGTGTACACGTCCGCTCTCTCTCCTTGAGCCCTGGCTGGGGGCTCCTCCAGGCAAGCGCTGTGGCCGGCCTGGCCTGGCCTGAGCAGGAGACGTCATCAGGCTTCTGTGACATATTCTAGACCCTGGTGGGCGGGACCAAGCGACAAGAAACGGAATGAGCCTGGTCTTGGATTTCCCGTGGCTGGGATGAGAGGAGACACCAGGAAGTAGACGTCCACAGAGCCACGGACGCTGTGCTGGGCAGAGCTGTGTTCCTGAGCGGACGCTGCTGGAGGGAACTGCTGTTTACAGCAAAGTTTTTCAAATAGAGCATGTGACAGCATGTCCCCACCCACCTTCCTCACCAGATCTCATGCCGTGCGACTTCTGGCTCTTCCCCAAAGTCAAAATGACCATGACAGGTAAATGGCTTGAGTCAATTCAGGACACTGAGGCAGCCCAACAGCCCAACTGAAGACCCTCACGAAAGAGGACTTCCAGAACTGCTTCGGGAGGTGGCAAGAGGAACGGGATGAACGTCTTCGAAGCAAGGGAGAGAATTCTGAGGAGGATTCACAGCAATGTGTCTTTTACTGTAATAATTTTTTTAAAAAAAATTTTAAACATTCACTGTTTTCTTATTATTAATAATTATTATTATTAGCATCACAGTTTTCTTTCTTACCTTGCAAAGAAGGTGTAATCCTGGACTCTTCACAGTCTGTTTTGGTGAAGAGGCGGGACACTAGAGAGACCATGGTCAGGCCCAAGTCCTCCTGCGTGGACACAGATTTGACCTGGGGGTGGGCGGACCCGGGAACCATTAGCACTGGGGCCATGCCCATGGGGCCCCTGCAGTGGTGGGGGGCAGTGGTATTTCCGAGGGACAGGTCACGGCCCCCCGGGTCCACCACGCCAGCTCGAGGTCTGTTCAGCAGTGACAGTCAAGCGGCTCAGGGTTTTTATTTTGTTGCTTTACAGCAGGAATTTTGGCCTGCTTGGGGAATCGAATTCCAGCAATGATCATGAAAGAATAAGAAATGGACCCCAGGAGAGCTACAGTTGCCCTCAGCCCATCACGCGAATTCTTGTGTTGAACCTGTACGGGAATTTAAAAACGCCACATCAGTAAGCAGCCAGCGAGGGTCCTGGGCTCAGGTGACCTCCTTTAGAAAGCTGGCACTCTGGTAGCAGCTTGGCCTGCGGGCATCAATGCCCTAGACCCCGCCAGACACCAGCATGGCTATAGCTGCTGGGAGGTCACCCCTTACCTCTCCTGCTGCTGCTGTCACCGCAACCTCAGGACTGCAGTGGGGCTGGAGTCCCTGTGTCCCCAAGGAAGCCACAGTTCAGGTGCTCACCTCCAAGCACCCTGAGAAACCTGGGGAAGGGAGGGACTCAAGAGTTTTATTGGTCTCTGGAGACCGGGAGCCAAACTGCCACCCTGAGCTAATGGGGTTTGAGGCGGGCTCAGGGCCAGAAAGGGGAACTCCCATGATCCTTTGCACCATGACAAGATACTGTGTCTCCTCCTGGTGACTGGTGGGCACTGGTGACTGGGTACTAAGACCCGACATGTCTCACTCGTGATGGTGACTGGTGGCCTCAGGGATGCGCTGGCCATGTCCCAGCAGCATCGCAGCCCCACAGCCCTTTGGGAAGCCCTTGCTCCCCCAGGCTACACCCCAAATCAGAGCTGCTGGCCCCATGGGGGTTCACGGAGGTTCCCCTAAATGCTCTGACTTGGTTGGCGGATAGCTGCACCTGGCCCCAGCATGGTGGTGCCCACCGAGTGGCTGTGGCCCTTCAGCCTTGGTGCCAGCTCTGCAGACCCGGAACTGGGCACTGTCACCCGGCCAGGGCAGAACTCAATGTGTTCTCGTGGCTCTGGCCAGGGAGCCTGGAGTATTTCTCCTGACTCCTGCGCATTGCCAAAGGCTCGGTTCATCTGTCCCTTGGAAAACCAAAGCCTGGAGGATGAGCGATGGCCATCTCTGGGGCCATGGACCTGAGTCACCGAGGAGATGCCCACAGCAAAGGTCTGTTCTCAGCTGAGGCTGCCAGACAGGCCTGCCCGTCCCCACTGCTGCCTGGACCTGTCACCCACCAGACGCAGCAGCACTGCCCGGCGTGGACCAGCAGGAAGCCAAGGGCTCTTTCTGCCACTGCGTTCTGGCCCCATGACTCTGGCCCGAAGCTGGCCTGGCTGCCCCCGGTGGCACAGCCCTGCCTGGTGATGGCAGGTGAACACCTCAGACTTCTGACCCTTGTCTTGTGGCTGTCACTGCTCAGGATACTTTTCCAGGTTCTGCATATGCTGTTCCAGCCAGGTCAGCCAGCGCCAGCCGTAACGTTACGGTCCTGGAAACAAATCTGTGTCCTGCGCACGATGGGGCTTGCTTTCCACGATTTGACTGCTGCTTACCTGAAATTTACCAAAAACCTGAGAAGCTATAGGGAAAGGTGTGCGGTAGGCGGCCCAGCTCCTGTGTGCTGCAGCCCGCCCCCTGCCCGGCGGTGTGGACACACGCATGGGCCCCCAGCTAACCTCGCCCGTGCTTGTCACCCGCGGTCTGCGGTCTCCGTCACACAGAGGCATTGCCTGAGGTCTCGTGGACCCTGGCCCGCAGCGCTCGTGTCTCAGCTGGGCCTGGCCTGGACAGCATCCCCGGGAGGATCGGAGGCTGGGGAAGCTTGGAGTGGCCACCGGGGGCGTCTGGGGCGGACCCAGCCTCCTTCCTTGGAGTGGCCGCAGCCAGGTGCCTCCCGGCTGACCAGCTTCTGGGATAGGGTTCCGTGGCCCTGAAGATGCCGCCATCTCCCTGACCTCACCTCGGCTGTGCCTCCTGGGCGCCCCCTACCCCGAGCAGCCGCTGGCTTTCCCAGCCTGGTGGGTTTTCCAGGAGTGTGGCCACGGGCATTTGAGGCCCAGGGCTGGATAGTGGTGTCCTCAGCTGGCCCGCCCGGGCCCAGAGTTTTGCTTCTGTAATGTCCTCTTCCTGGAGTAGCCTTCACCCGCCATACTGCATAATTGTCAGACTCCTTTCTGTCACTGAAATGCACAATTCGCATGCGATGCATGGATTTCTTATGGACTGCCTCCTCCCTCTCAGCCAGCTGCTCTGGTCCCCTGGGTTTACCTTTGCCTGTTGTATTGTTTTGTTTTGCTGCTGTACTGAGGATTGAACCCAAGGAATACTGAGCTACATCCCAGCTCTGTTAATTCTTAATTTTCAGGCGAGATCTCACTAAGTCACCCAAACTGGGCTCCACCCAACCGCAACCCTCCTGCCTCAACCTCCCAGGGCAGCTGGGATTACAGGTGTGCACCACCCAGTTTGGGTTACCTGTTGCTTGTGTGCCTTGGTTTCTCTCAGTATCTTCCTCTGGGACCCGGACCCTCATGCTGTCACCCCTGGTGCAGCTGGCATTTCCTCCGAGGCCTCCCCTGTGGTAGGATGTTTAGCAGCCTGATTGCCCCCTTGTTTGGCTGCTGCTTGAGGACTGTAGCTAGGTTGTGTTGGTGTCTGTGCCTGCCACGTGGCAAGTACTCTACAAACAGAAGTGAAAAGCAATGCAGAGCTGTGGTAGGGCACTCCTGTGGTCCTAGCACACAGGAGGCTGAGACAGGAGGATCCAAAGCACAATTTAGCATGAACTTGCCTCAAAATCCAGATAACTTTAAAAGGGTTGTGGATGTATTTCAGTGGTAGAGCGCTTACCTAGTATGTGGGAGGCCCTGGGTTCTTCCCTATTACTGCCAACCCCTCCCCAAAAAACAAACAGCAAAAAGCAGTTGTGCTCCGTGGATCAGGGCTAAAGGGACGCCTAACGTGAGTAGAATGGCTCCTCTTCCTTATCTGTGCACGGGGCTGGCTTAGGGAACCAGTTTCCCACCTTGGCAAAAGATTTAGCCTTAAAGATGTTCACATTCTTGAGCTTAGGGGTTTGGGGCTCGCCTGGGCACCCTAGTGAGAACATTTCTTGAAAAAGGAAAAAATGGATATCCTTCATTCCAGTAATTCTGTCTCTGGGGAGCTTCCCTGAGAAATATTTTTCTTTCTTTCCTTCTTTCTCTCTCTCTCTTTCTCTTTCTTTCTTTCTTTCTTTTTTTTGAGACAGAGTCTCAGTTACATAGTCCAGGCAGGCCTTGAATTCATGGCAATTCTCCTGCCTCAGCCTCTTAAGTACTGGGATTACAAGTGTATCCCCACTATGCCTGGCTGTTTTTCTAGTAACAGAAAAAAACTCTGATGTGGTCTAAATGTCTAATAACAGGGAATTATAGAAAGACAGTGTATGTCCCAAAATATAATGTAGTCTTTAAAAATCCTGTTTAATTTTTTAGGGGGAGTGAGTACAGACAGCTGGACCCAGGGCCTTCCCACCAAGCTGCACCCCTGGCCCTTTTTTACTTCCAGACAGATCTCACTAAACTGCCAAGGATGGCCTTGAACTTATTTTCCTGCTTCAGTCTCCTGAGTAGCTGGGATTAGAGACATTCCCTGGCCTAAAAAAATCCTGTGTAATTGTTAATGGCAGTTATGCCTGGGGAATGGAAGGGTAAATTGGGGTAGAATGGATTTCTTTTTTTCCTTTCCACTTTCTATTTTTCTGCACTGTTTACCTTGCCATAAGCATATGTTATTTTTATGAAGAAAAATACCACATTTTAGAATGTTTTTAATTATATGGAAAAAAATCAGCACGTTGTGATGCTGAATGGAAAAAAGAAAGTGGATGAAAAACCTACATCTCTGGAATGGGACACTTCATTTATGCATAGATAATGCGCAAGCACTGAATTTGCCCTGGCACATATACATGTATCTTGATACGATGCTGTTAATGCACGCATGCATGAAAATAAAATACAGCCAGCGAATCTCTGAGTACTGGAGTTAGTGTAGCTTTCTGTGTTGTTTTTCTCTTATACTTTCCCACATTTTTTTCAAATTTTCTATGTAAGTCAGACAGTATCTTTATTACATTAAACCCCATTATAAATCATAATTGCAAAAAATAGTCTCCATAACCAAGGTGAAATCTCAGACATTGCTGCAGCCCGTGTTTTGTGTGATGGACGAGTAATCAAAATAGATGGTGCTTAAAATTTTTCTTCCAGGAAATATACATCACCCTTTGTCACCCTCAAAATCCTCCCTCTTATCCCATTTTTCTTGCTGCTTCTGCTTCAGTGCTGGAAGGCCCCTTACGAGGTGTGATCAGAAATACAGTGAATGCTGTGTGCCATTCGATGCAAAGCAGGCTCACAGAAACATGGTGTGTGGTAGTGCACACCTAGAATCCTAGCACTCAGGAGGCTGAGGCAGGAGGACTGCCATGAGTTTAAGGTTAGCCTGGTTTACATAGTGAGATCCTGTTTTAAAAAAAAAATTATGGTGTGTCCTCAGATGGCAAAACTCAAACTCAAACAAATAAGAAGTACCTGTCCAAATATTTGGTGACTAAATTGGAAATTTGGAATTGGAATCCAGCTTGTTCTGTCTGCTTCCCACGGTGAGGTCCAGCCCTTGTCTGACACAGGGCATTCTCAGTGGGGCTTATTAGAAACAGACGCACATAATAAGCACCTACTGAATGCCAAGCCCTGGTTTATATTCTTTTCATATGCAATCCCACTGAATTTTCAGAGTGGCCTCTCTGAGTATCTTCATCTCACAAATGAGAAATCCGAGGTTCGGAAGTTTCTCCAAGGTCACATGGAGCCAAGATCTTTGTGAAGGAAATCGCGCAATGGGAAGGGTGAAGTTAGAAGCACCCTAGACCCAGGCCTCAGAGCCTCAGAAAGACCTGGGAGGCGGGGTTTATGGGGGCTGCTAGGTGGGCCCATCCCCAGTCACAGGAGCCAGCGGAAGTCAAGGGTAACTGTGATGTTGGGCAAGCCATCACCTCTGCCTCAGTGTCCTCACCCCGAAATGGGCCTGCTGGTACCTGCTGGATGGGCTATGTGAGGGTTAAACGAGCTTGCACATAAGAAGTGCTTAGGGCGACACCCACAGTCTGGAGTGAGCCCCACTTCAGCCCCCCACCCTCCCACCGGTGCCTACCGCCCCCCTGCAGGGACCCCTTGCGCCCTCCAGGGCATAGGCCCGGCCCTCTTTCTCCAGCAGCCCCTGACCAAGGCCCTGCAGCCCAGCTGTGAGTCTGGCCCCAACCCTCCCCACACTCGCCCCGCAGCCTTGCTTTGGAAAAAGGGCGGTTTTCATGCTGTGCTGCTCCCCTGTGCCATGGGGCCGTCTCCCGAGAGCCTCTGCGGCCTGGGCCCACAGTCCCGACAGCTCTTCTCCGTCCGGTTCAGTCAGGGCCCGGCCACCAGGGCCACCGTGTGGCCCTACTGTGCACGAAGAAGGGGCAACCTCCCGAGGTCCCTATGGGCCCCCCATTATAGTGGCTTCTATTAAATTGAAACACATAGCACATCTATTACACAATAAACCACAGCTATTTCATGGATCAAATTAAGTTTTATTTGGGCAAATTACAACCTTTCCTACAGTCGTGCCTTTGTGAGCCCATTCCTTTTTAATAAAAGCCAGCATTTCTGGGGCTGGCCCTCCTGGACCACAGCTCTGAGGCGGGCCAGGGGCTCAGGCCAGGGCTTCCAAGGGGGTGGGGGTGCGTGTGCACGCGTGTGCCGTGGGAGCCCCTGGGGCCCTCCCCAGCTCCCCTGCCCTGTGGTTGCCATGGAGATCGCAGCACACATCTTGTGAAGCAGAAGAAAGCCGAGTGGGGTAGGGAGGGCATTTCCCGGAATCCGGGGGGAAGCGTGAGTCACGGGCCTGCAGAGTGACGGAGTGGCCACCCGGCCCGGTCCTGGAGGCCAGCAGTGAGGGGTGGCGGGCCGTGTGGACACGCCTGCTACCCGGGGTGACGCAGGCCCCAGGAATGCAAACAGCGCGGGTGGAGGGGCCCTGGGACCGGGCACCGGGCCAGGCGGGAGGCAGCAGGCGTGGAGAGGCCTCAGAGGGGTCGGGCTTGAACCAGCGCCTCTCGGGGTCCACGGAGCCCACAGGAAACCCTGCAGGCCAGCATCGTGGGCTGGAGTTTGGGGAGCACTGCTTTTGGGACAAGCGAGTCACCTGCAGTGCCCCCGGGAGACGGAGGCTCAGCCTAGGTCAGGTCCTGCGATCCTTTTTCCACCTACAGGGGACACGAGGTGTGGGCTGTGCGGTGGCCTCGTGCGAGCAGCTGGCTGACTGCTCCCAGGGACTTTGCGCTCCCCTCCTCCTCTCCTTCTCGCTCTCTCTCTCTCTCTCTGAACTGGGGACTGAACCCAGGACCTTCACACTGAGCTACATCCCCAGCCCTTTCTATTTTTACTTTTTAACTTCAGACTGGGTCTGGCTAAGTCACCACGTTCCCCAGGCTGACTCGAAACCTATGATCTTCCTGACTCAGCCTCCCAGAGTGCTGGGTTTACAGGTGTGCACCACTGCACCCCAGCAGAGCTCCACAAACAACTGGGGTACCAGAAAGAGGCCAGGTGGTGGGAGAGATGTGACCCAGAGGTCTCGCTGAGTCCTGGGTTACAAGGTGTGGCCCCCAGGTCCCCAACACTGTGCACCCCCTGGAGGCCGAGTCTAACCTGGGCATCTGGCTCCGCCCTGTCCCCCTGGAGCTCGGCACAGGCCAGATGCCCCCAGAAACCGGAACCTGAGAACTCTGAGGGCTGTGGCCACTGTCACCCGGCAGAACCCCTTCCTCCCACCCTGACAATCCCGCACCCCACAGGACTGAACCCAGGGCCTCGGCACCAGGTTACAACCCCGGAACTTTTAAATTTTTTATTTTGAGACAGGGTCTCAGTGACTCACCTAAGTCATTCAGGCTGTGCTTGAACTCCTACCCTCCTGCCTCAGCCTCCCAGAGCACTAGGATTATGGGCAGTGCCAACATGCCCAGTTCCCTTACACTTTCCTGGAGTTCAGGCTCTCCACCTCTGCCACTTATTGTAATCCTAGTTTTAGAAAAAGGAAGGGAGGGAGGCGGCTGGGTGTGGTTGCACACACCTGTAATCCCAGCTACTCAGAGGTTGAGGCAGGAGGATCACAAGTTCAAGGCCAGCCTGTGTGATTTGCTAAAACACTGTCTCAAAATAAAAAAAATTAAAAAAAATTAGGAAGGGTTGGGGATGTGACTCAGGGGTTAAGTGCTTGCCTAGCAGGCAGGGGTTAAAAAATAAAAAGAAAGCACACAGGTGCCCAGGCCCGTCTCCACCCTACCGCCATGGATGACCGGTGGTCTCCTCTTACCACAGCCTTGAGGCTGCTTCGTCCCCTCCGCAGTGGGCCTGAGCTGTCACCGGGGTGGCAACTGCTCCATTTGGTTGCCCTGGGACCTCATGACCTTCCTCTGTGCCCCTGGCACTTGTCACCCCCTGAAATGTACTTTCTGACACTGGGCCACCTCACCTGGCCACCTGTGGGTGGCCCTCACATGGCCAGGACTGTGGTGATGCTGGAGAAGGTGAAAGAGAAGGAGAAGGTCGAGAAGGGACTCAGGGGGTGGCAGGAGGGGAGAACTGAGGCCAGCCTGGCCCTAGCCCCACCAGGCTGGTTGGTGGCCCTGCAGGTGTCTGCCACCATCTGTGGCACCAGCTGCTGTGACATGACCAGGAGAGTGATCGCTTGGAGGCAAATCTAATGTTTTGCCTGGGATAAATCAGACATTTCAGCTAAAACGCACACAGATGCACAGAGAGACACCTAGTTCATGTTCAGAGACAGGAACTGTCAATGCTGTTAAGGACCTTGGTCCTTCCCAGCCTGTCCTGCTGAACCAGCACGGCCCTGACTTGTGCTTGTGTGGCTGGTAAGTTTACAGATGAGAAGAGAACAAAGCCAGAGGACGGACACTGCCCACAAAACCTCCTGGAAAGATGCAGTAATAACAGAGTGTGGTGTTGATGAAAGAATGGGCAAGTCAGTGAACAGAACAGAGGGCCTGGATATAAACCCATGTAAATAGCTTTGTAAAGAAATCTTAAACCTGGCGAGGTGGTACACCCATGTAATCCCAACACTCAGGAGGCTGAGGCAGGAGCATCGCTTCGAGTTGGAGGCCAGCCTGGGCCACATAGTGAGACTTTTCTTTTGCAAAGAAAATGAAATAAAAATAAATAAATACTAAAAAACAAGACTTTTTATTTTTATTAGTACACTTTTGTGGTACACAACGATCACTTTCCTGGTTGGGAGTTGGTTCACATACATAACACATCTGGATTCTTTTTACATCCCTTCTCTTCTTCCATCTCTTGCTCCCCTTCCTTTTTGCAAAAGATCTCTCTCACAGGCTGGGAGTTTGGCTCAGTGGCTTAAGCGCCTGCCTGGCAGGTGTGAGGTTATGAGTTCGATCCCCAGTGCAAAAAAAAAAAAAAAAAAAAAAAGATCTCTCTCACGTATCTGTCTTTATTTATGCTTTGGGTTTCTCATATAAGAGAAAGCGTGGGCTATTGAAGCTTGCGTGTCTGGTTTATTTCACACTTTAACATTATTTTCTCAAGGTGCATCCATTTTCCTACAAATGACTTAAACTTATCCTTCTTTATGGCAGAGTAGTACTCCCTTGTCTGGTCATCTGTTGAGGGACACAGAGTGTAGGCTGCTTCCAAGATTGAGCTATTATGAGCTGTGTGCATGGATCACTGCACTACGATGTCTTTAATTCTTTCAGGAAGATACTTGCAAGGGCAATAGCTGGGTCAAGTGGAATTCCTAGTTTTAGTTTTTGAGGCATCTCCACACTGATTTCCATGGTGGTTCTACTAGTTTACATTCCCACCAGCAATGTCAAAGAGTGCCCAGCCAAGCATGGTGGCGCACGCCTTTAATCCCAGCACTCGGGAGGCTGAGGTAGGAGGAGCATTGTGAGTTTGAGGCCGGCTTGGGCTACAGCATGAGCTCAAGGCTGGCCTGAGCTACATAGTGCGACCCTGCTGCAAAAAACCAGGGCTGGGAGTTTGGCTCAGTGGCTTAAGCACCTGCCCTGGCAGGTGCAAGGTTGTGAGTTCAATCCCTGGTGCTGCAAAAAAAAAAAAA
Organism: Dasyprocta punctata; assembly: GCA_004363535.1. Taxonomy (NCBI): domain Eukaryota; kingdom Metazoa; phylum Chordata; class Mammalia; order Rodentia; family Dasyproctidae; genus Dasyprocta; species Dasyprocta punctata. The sequence continues at coordinate 33,504 of RJWM01016373.1, forward strand.
AAAAAGAAGAGAAGGCTGCCTTTTCCCCATGGCCTCGCCAACACTTGTTATTATTTGATTTCTTGAGGACGGCATTCTCTCTGGAGTCAGAAGGAATTGCCGTGTTGTTTTAATCTGCGTTTCTCTGATGCCAGTGATGCTGAGCATTTCTTCGCATATTTATGGGCCATCTGTACTTCTCCAGAGAAGTGTGTGTTCATTTTGATTGTCAGTTGTTTGATGAGCTCTTTTATTGCAGGTGGTGTCTAATGGTTTGGGGTTTGTTATGCATTATAGACATGAGTCCCCTCCCTGTCTGAGTATTGGGGAAGTCGCTTACCCTTCTGGGGGCTCCATCGTGGGTGCTGTCCTCTGCCATGTGGAAGCGTTTTAGTTTGATGTGACCCCGGGTGGTGATTCCTGCACCATTTCCTGTGCCCCGAAACCTCCCTTCCCTTGCTCCCCCCGCTGCAACTCATAGCGCCACAGCTGCCCTGGATGCCACCGTCACCTTGCCACCCCCATGCCACCTGCTGTGTGCCTTGGGTTGTCACTGTCACCTCCTTTTACTGAGGAGGAAACCCAGGCACAGAGGCACCAAGGAATTCACCCTGAGCTCAGATTCCGTTTCTGAAGTTTTTATTCCTACATTTTTATCCCCGCCGCAATACTGAAGATTGAACCCAGGGATTCCCACTGGGCTGTATCCCCAACCCTTGTATTTTTTATTTTTTATTCTTTTCGGCACCGGGGATCAAACTTACAACCTCGTACCTGCCAGGGCAGGTGCTTAAGCCACTGAGTCAAACTCCCAGCCCTAGTTTTTTGAGGCAGGGTCACACTACGTAGCTCAGGCGGGCCTTGAGCTTGTGTTGTAGCCCAAGCCGGCCTCAAACTCACAATGCTCCTCCTATTCAGCCTCCAGAGTACTGGGATTAAAGGCGTGCGCCACCACGCCCTGCTTGAGCCAGGATCTTGATCAGTCACTAAGTTGTCCAGGCTGAGTTCCAACTTTTGACCCTCCTGCCTCAGCCTTCTTTGAGTGCTAGATTATATAGGCATGGGCTGCCACACCTGGCTACTAAGAAGGGTCAGTGAAGAAGGGTGAATCTTGCTGAAAATGCTCAGGCTGACGGGAGACCAGGCCTTAGGATGCCACGTAGTCAAAAAGGAGACCGTGAAGCGCCTTTTTTTTGGCCAGGGAATGTGGCTCTCTCGCAGGCTCCGGGATGGCGGGAAAGTTCCCTTCACAGGTGAGGAAGCAGCAGCTCTGAGCACAGCCCCCCGCCTGAGGTCTACACTAATCACTCACGCCGTGGAGGCCCAGGGCCGGCATCTGGCCACATCTGCTGACAGCCATGAGCTCTGGGTGACGGCACCCAGCCTTCAGCCCCAACTTCCCCCCAACTCACTGCCGTGTGACCCTGGTTACATCTGGTCCCTCTGTGGGCCTCTCAAGTGGCCCAGAGCCCTGGCCAAGCCCTGGAGACGGAGCTGGGTGGTCTGGGCCTGGGCGGAGCCAGGCACTAATTAGCCCAAGCCTCTGGAATGTTAAGTGCCCGGCCTGGAATGCAGCGCAGGGCGGCTGCACAGCCCCTGCCATCGGACAGGCAGCCGCGGAGATAAAGACGGGGTGGGCAGGCATCAGGGGCCTTGTCTCGGGAACCCCACCTCTGGCCTGACCCTCCAGCTCGGGCCGTCCCCAGAGCAGGCTAGGGGGTTGTGGCAGGTCCCCTTCCTGGTACTAATGCCCTGATGCGACCCTTCCCAGTCTGGGAAGGCAGGGCAAGTACTTGGTTCGCAGCCAATAGAAGACAGCAAAGGATGTGACGTCACCACTGATATTAGGTTACAAAAGCACTGTGGCTTTCCTCCTGGGCACCCTCTGGCTGTCTTGGGGGAGCCGCCTACCCAGCCAGTCACTGTGCTGTGTCCCCCGTGACAAGGACCTGAGGGAGGCCTCTGACCAATAGTCAGCGGGGCCGGTCATACCCAAAAGGAGCTGGGGCTCAGCCAGCAATGCCAGTGAATGACCCGTCCCTGCCTGCGGGCACACCATGGGACAGAGAATCCTGTGACCCACAGGAATGCTGAAATGGTACTGGTTGTTGTTTTAAGCTGCTAACCTCTGGGGAGATCTGTTAGGTGGCTTAGGGAGGCTCCCCGCTTTACCATCATCCTTTCCCCGCTACCCTGCGGTGGCAGCTAGGGTGACCACAGGCACAGGAAGAGAGTTGGAGCTGGAGCTCTTGAAAGACTGGGGATGCGCTACCCGTGGCTTGATGAGGTACCTCACCTCAGGCTTCAAAGCCAGGCAGATGCCATGACTCTGTGGGCCAAATCAGGAAACTGAGGCAGGAGAGACTGACTTGCTCAAAGTCATGCCGAGGGCTAAGCTGCAAAGCCATGGTGGGAAGCCAAGGTTGTGAGTTCAGGGCTCGGGGACTTTTCCTGCTCACCAGCTGCTCCCCAAATGGTCCTGCTCCTAAAGGACCCATGGCATGGCATCCACACAAGGCGGAGAGATGCTAGGAAGCCCCCTTAGATGGTGCCTTTGCCAGTTGAGCCTGTTCTTTGGTCCCCAAGTCCTTGAGAACTATGGGACCCTAAATGGTCTCAGGCTCAAGAGAGGAGGCTCATGGCTCCTCTATTCTCTGCAGTCCACCTGGAGGCCCTGCACTGCCAGGACTGGCCTCAGACATCTGCACAGAAGAACCAAGGGTCCTCACGGGCTGAGCTGGTGCCGGGTTTCCCGTAGTGGGCCAGGCAGAGCTGGGCCTGCAGGACTCGCTGGTCCCCTCTCAAGTTACCAGAACCAACCCCACTACTTATACCTAAGAACTCGGCGGGGGCAGGGAGGGCTGACTTGCTCAAAGTCTCAGAGCCAGGGAGGCCCAGGTCCAGGATGAGGACAAAGCGTTTCTGGCTGGCAGCCCAGGGCCCGTGTCCAGTGGCTCCCGAACTTCAGCTGCACTGGAATCATCTGGAAGGCTGGTTATGATCAACATCAAGGCGCCATCCCGCGGGTTTGAGATCCTGTGGGTCTGGGGGTGGGAGGTGTCTTGCTCGCTTTTTTATCACTGAGCCACAATACCTGTCTCCCACAGCTTAAGGGAGGAGAGGTTTATTTTGGCTCGGGGTTATAGTCTGTCTTTGGCTGGCTCTGAGGCAGAATGGCATGGTAGATCTAGCGTGGGAGAGTGGCCTGGCAGAGGAGAACTGCTCACAGCATGGTGGCCAGGAAGTTGAGAGAGAAGGGAGGAAGAGCAGAGGGAAAGAAACCCTTCCGGGCCACGCCCCCAGGGGCTGCCTCCTCCAATCAGCCCCGGTTCCTAACAGCGAGTCAGCTATGAGCCCCATAATCCATCACCTTCCAAAAGCCCTGTGTATGAGCGCATGAGACTCTTGGGGGACATACAAACTATAAGAGGGGGGTTTGAGGATTTGCACTCTGACAAGCCCTTGGCAGTGGTGATGCTACCATTCAGAAATAGGTTGGGGATCTGTCCCCCAAATTGCCCTCCCAATGGTCGCTGTGGCAGAGACTAAGGGCACTGTGCAGAGTCCCTGAGTCTCTGCCTAGGCACCGTCTCCTTTGAGGGAGTGGGGTGAAAATATTTAGTTCAGGTACATCACCTATTAGATGCAAGAATATTTTTGTTGTGAAAACTACCAACAGGAAGCCGGGCGTGGTGGCACACGCCTTTAATCCCAGCACTCGGGAGGCTGAGGTAGGCGGAGCGTTGTGAGTTCGAGGCCGGCTTGGGCTACAACGCGAGCGCAAGGCCGGTCTGAGCTACATAGTGCGACCCTGCCTCAAAAAACCAGGGCCGGGAGTTTGGCTCAGTGCCTTAAGCGCCTTCCCTGGTAAGCGCGAGGTTGTGAGTTCAATCCCTGGTGCTGCAAAAAAAAAAAAAAAAAAAAAAAAAAAAAAACAACTACCAACAGGAGGTGCATGGTGCATTAGTCAGCTTTTTGTCACAGTGACCAAATACTCAGGGAAGGAAAAATTTACTTTGGCTCACGGTTTCAGTGGTCTCAGTCCATGGTTAGTTGGCTGCATTTTGCTGTGGCCAGAGAGGAGGCAGAAGCATCACAGGGATGGGAGTGGTCAAGGAAAGCTTCATGGTGGCCAAGGAGCAGAGAGAGGAGAACAGCCTGAAAGGAAGGGGCCGGAGACCACAAAGTGTCCCCAATCATTTGCTCCCTTCAGTTAGGTTCTACCTGCTTGTGTCCACGGCTTCCCAAGAGCGCCATCAAACTGCCTCAATGGATTAATCCATTGACAAAATTAGAGTCTTCCTGGTCCAGCCAGCTCCTGAAAGCCCACCTCTGGACACAGGAGACTTTGGATGGGGGAGCATTTCTGATCCAAATCATAACACGGGGAAGTGAACTCATCGTCCCTGCTGTTGTGTTTTCCCTTCCTGTGCTTTGACACTCGGGGCTGGTCTAGACTGGAGGTGTGCGGAACTTGGGTGCGATTCCCCAACTCTATAAAACCTCACTCTGGGCTCCAAATTAAGTTCACACACTCTGCTCTGCTGACGTCACCCACTGCTTAGAGAAGACAGAAATCTGCAAGCAGGCAGTGGACAGGGTCCGAAGTCACTGGCCCTTCGCTCTCCGTCCCTAAAGTCCCAGGACTTTTTATGTCCAGGACACTAGGCTCCCGAGTGACTTTTCTGAAGCTTCCTTCCCGTGGCAGAAGCCGCCGCTTATGACCCAGTCTCCGTTCTCCTTGTCTTCTAGGGCACGGGTCGGCCAGCAAAAGCCTGTAGCACAAACCTGGCCCCCTGCCTCCAAAGCACAAAAATGTTTTTCCTCTGTATTTATTTATTTTTGAGTTACCAGGGATCAAACCTACAGCCTCACACACACGCCAGGCCACAGCTCCAGCCCCGAGGCACATCCCAAGTCCCTGTGGTGGCGAGAAATAAAAGAAGTACTTAATATTTGGGGAATCGTAGAAATGAGATCATCTACAAAAGGCAATCTTCATCAGGAAACGCTTGTATGATGGACAGCACAGACGTACTGACTGACGGGTCATCGGGGACAGGCAGACAATGCTACCGGGAAGTGTGGCCCACACCGTGTGGCCAGTCATGCCGAGGGTTTTTGAGAAGTGACAGTCCCCTCCGCCCCCTTACTCCACCCAGAATACAGATGTTGGGGAGCTAACCAGGAGCCCCAAGATGGCAAAGCAACAAAGCCAGAGGAATAAGTGTCCCGGCCCAGCCTGACACTCTACCCTTGGACGGTCCCAGTGTGCTAGGACACGACCGTGACTCAGCCAGCTCAGCCTGGGCCCCAGTAAGCTCCCCAGGGTCCCGGACTGGTCCGGCACAGGGGAGGTCTGGTTCTGTCCCTTATTAGCACGTGACCTGGGGCAAGGAGGACTGCTTCCTCTGTAAAATGCGACTTGGCGGGACTCTCGAGGTGGCTATCGCACTCAGCAAAAGGCCGTCTGTAACTCAGCCAGCTCCATGCCAGCCGCTCACAGCCGCTAAATAGTCAGCTATTATCAGGTAAGCCTTGCCAGAAATCCAACCCTGGCCCTGCCCTTCTCCAAACCCTCGCCCCGCCCCCTAGCTTCCCTCAGATAAGATCTAAACTCTTGCCTGACCTGCAGGACCCTCCCGCCCCTGCCCGCATGGCTCAACCTTTCAACCAGCAGCCAGATGGAGTCCCCGGGCCTCCTGGGCGGGGTTGTCCCGAGGTCAGGGCCATAGCAGAGAGCAGCGCTCTGCCAAATGACCCCTGGGCCGTTCCTTAAATCCCTGGGGGCCGCTGCACACTGCTTTGGCCCCCGCCCCACTGGGCCACCACCAAGCCCCCTTCCTGATTCCTCAGGCCTCCCCGCAAGCGCACCAACTCCAGGAAGGCCTCCCTGACTGCCCACTCCGACCCTCCAGCTGTCCGGCTAGACCCTCTGCCTGGGCAGCGGCCCCCAGCGCCGAGGCCCCAGCACCCAGTGCGGTTTGGCACAGCGAGGGCCGCGGGAGGCTGCGCGCCAGGCGAGGGCGCCCCGGGGGCCGAGGGGGTGAGGCTGCACCGCGGGCCTCGCGGCCTTTCCCTGCCCAGCAGGGCGCCACCGGCCTGTCCCACACCCTCGCTGCCGCCTGCCCAGTGACCTAATTATTGTTTTTTCTTCCAGCCCCTGCGGAGGGGAAAAGAGAAATTCCTGGCGGATGACACAGGCCCGCGGCCGCCGCCGGGATGCACGGGACCGGCTGGGCCGGCTGCGCCCCCGCCACCGCCTAAGTACAGAGCGCCACGGCGAGGTCGCCTCTGCCCGCCCTGTGGGGCCTGCGGGCGCCCCGAGTCTGGGGCCCGGGGTGGGGGCGGGGGCGGGGCCGCGGGTCCTTGGCACCGAGATGGCCCTGAGAGGGCGGGGAGGGGGCGGGCGCGGCCGGAGAGGGAGGGGTCATGGGGTGCCCCGTGCACAGGCCCAAGGCCCGGCCCGCAGGGGTTGTGCACGCTGCTGCCCCCTAGCACTGCCCTGCGCCCCGGCTCCCGTCCGTGCCGGGGAGCGGGGTGGAGCTGGGGACTGGAACCCAGGGCCTCCCGCGTGCTAGGCAAGCGCGGTGCGGCTCTGCAGGCCTCCAGCTGTGGCCGCAACAGTCGCCGCCACCCCGCACTGGGGACTGGACCCGGGGCTGCGGGGCTGTCGTGTATTTCATAAGGGTCACACTGAGTCACTAACTTGCCCAGGTCCGAACTCTTAATTTTCCACTCTCCTGCCTCAGCCTCCCAGAGTGCTGGGATTACAGACATGGAGAACTTGTTGAGGAAAGTCTCTTCCTTCTCCCTTCTGCCTTCTGCCAACAAACGTTAATTGAAGACCTACTATGTGCTGGGCACTATGTTAGTCCTTGAGGTTAAAGTGATGATGAAGAGAAAAACCGAACTGGTAGAGGGGTTGATAAACAAATACATCCGATAGGACCAGTCATCAGATGTGACAGGTATTGCAGAGACCAATCAGGAGGTGGGGAGGCAAGGCAGGGTGGGATTTGGAGTCCTAGTTGAATTTATTTTGGAATTTTGAGACTGGGTCTCTGTATGTCACCCAGGCTGGTCTCCAACTCATGGTGATCTTCCTGCCTCAGCCTCACCAGTACTGGAATTCCAAGCATGCACCACTGGGCTTAGCTGGTGTTCTAGTTCAGACTCAGGAAGGAGGCGGAGACCCGCGGATGCGGTCGGATCCAAAGGGAGGCTTTTGGTCTGCAGTGAACAGCAGGTGCGAGGGCCTTGGCTGCCCTTCCTGCCCTCGCCTGGACATCACGACCAGCGTGGAGTCAGTCAGAGCAGCCTCCATGGCTCCCTGGCCATGCGGCCTTGCCCAGGACCCCTGACCTCTCTGCGCCAGGCCTGCTCCCGTCCTGTAGGAGGACAGTGTGTGTCCTATGGGTGGTGTGTGGACAGATGACCTGTGGGGAGTCCTCAGTTTCTCCCTCTGAACCCTGAGCCTCTGTCCAGCTGCTGGGAAAAGCAGATTTCATTGCTTCACCCTGGAGGTGCCGGGGAGCCTGGTGAGGGGACTGTGAACAGCGGGGACGGACTCCGGGGCGCAGTGGCAGCTGGCCGCCCTGTGCACACAGCCACCCTCTGCCTGGGCGTCCTGTGTCCCAGGTCAGCAGAGCGGTCGTGTGGGTGATGGCCGTGGTCCCTCTCTCCCTGCCTCCTCGGGGGACGTGTCCTCCCGTGGGAAGGGGCTTCCACCCCGAAGGCCTCGCCCCCGCTGCTTCTCTGCGGGACTTGGCGGGCACAGCCTCACCGACCCCGGGGCCCTAGACGGCTTCGTCTCCAGCCCGGGACGTCCCCCGCCGAGTCGGACGACGAAACCCTCTCCGGACCTCCGACTTCGTCACCACCTGCTCCCAAGGCTTGCCTTTTTCTTTGCTCACCTTTTCATTCATTTCTTGCATTCAACACGGATTTGTGGCGTCCCCCTCCCGTTAGACCCTGCCCGCCGGGTGGAGCCCCGGAAAATGTAAGGTCAGACGGAGGTTTAAAAAATAAAAAAAACCAGGGGACTTGGGACAGTGCACAACAGGGGCAATCCTTTAGACTGGCTAATCAAAGCCAAGTGTGGTGGCACGTGCCTGTAATCCCAACACTTGGGAGGCTGAGGCAGGAGGATCACTGTAAGGCAGAGACTACTGTGAGCTACATAGTGAGTTCAGGGCCCCCATGAACTACATAGCAGTAGACTCAAAGAAGCTGAAAATGAACGAAAATAAGAGATTGGGTAGTGGAGCAGAGGCCAGCGGCAGGAGGGGGCTGTACCTTTCGGACAGATACCCGCGGCAGAGCTTCAGACAGAGGGACCTGTGGGTGCGGCACCTGCAGGAGGAGCACGACGTGTGCCATTGTTGCCGCGTGGCCGTGGGGACAGGGAGGGAGAGGAGGGGCAGCCCGATCAGTCACCCCGCTTCTTCCTGTGAGTCTCTGCCCATGCCACAGACGGGGTGCAGCTGTCCCCCCGGGGAGCCCGGGCATCCCTGGAGCCAGCTGGGTACAGGACGGTGTGGGGGTCTCCTCGTGCGTCCACTCCTCTGGCTCCCTCTTCTCTCACCCTCTCCCCACGCTATGAGGCAGGATTAAGAAGATGGGAGAGAAAGCCGTGCTCCCCAGGAAAGACAGGGCCCACAGAGCTGCCGGCCGGTGGGCTTCGCCTGCCGCCTCTGCAGCCGGGAAAGCCGAGGGTCCGCCGGCCCTGGCCCGCAGTGAGGCTGCCGGTGCACGTGCACCCCGGGGCAAAACGCATGGGCGAGGTGTGTGGGGCGTTCACAGGAGCCTTCAAGCAGAATCAACTCGGATACCCAGGACCAAAGAACCAAATAAAGCATCATTCCATGGCAACAGCATTTTTATTATTCTTATTTTTTGGACCCAGGGTCTCTCTATGTAGTTCAAGCTGGCCTTGAACTTGCAGAGAACCTCCTGCCTCAGCCTCCCACATGCTGGGATTACAGGAGTGCCCCACCACATGTGGGTAACAACATTTTAGCCGGAAGAAGCTACGGACAGAGGCGGCGCCGTGTGGGAATCTGACGTTCTGAGCGAAAGTAGCCAGTGGTAACAGAACAGGTCCCGTGGGGCAGATTCTGAGATGTGAAGTCCAGGGGCGGGTAGGGCTGAGACTGCGGTGAGCCCCGGAGGCGCTGTGGAGGAGGCAGGGGGAGCCTTGTGTGTGGGACCTGTGTGATGTTTTGGCCCGGCTGCTGCTGGTGGCTTCACGTGTGTCAATCCATGTGTGCCGTGCTTTCTGCACACTGTAATGTAAGAAGAGATTAAACAAGCAGCCTGTGGAGCGGGGAAGCGGGGCCGGGCGGAGTGGGAAATGTAGACCAGGTGCCTCCCGATGCCACCATCCAAGGGACAGGGCGTCCCCAGCCCCCAGGCCCTTGCCCCGTCCACCCCGTGTCCATCGCTCTGCCCCATGAGGCCGCACTGTTGGGCCTTTTCCTCTTTTTGGTTTACTTTTCCTGCTGCCGTGTTTGGTGATGAGAAAATGACAGCACTGATCGTCACCAAATGTGGCAACTCGCTGGCCCTCAGCTCCCCGGGAACTGGACCCGGAGCGGGGGCCACGTGGCTCTCCTGGCGGGGGAGCAGCCCCTGCTTTGTCAGGGGGCGGCCCCCAGTCCCCAGGGGCGCTCCAGCTCCACCCCCTGCACCCCACCCTCCCGGTGTCCCCTCTGCTTCTCCCTGGTTGCTGTCCTAAGCCCAGAGTGGGGGTGGATCCGGCCAACGCCACCCAGGAAGTCTGCAGCAGAGGCCTGGACGCCACCTGGGGTCCGTGACGCCCCACACAGAAGAGGGACCGTACCTGCGTGGCGCTCTGTGCCCAGCGAGGCACCAGTGGCTCCTCCGCCAGGTGCAGGCACAGCTCCCCCCCGCCCCCCGCAGTCCTCCATTCCTGGGGTGACGGCAGAGGCTCCATCCCCTCTACCACCTGGCCCACAGGAACTCGGGACAGTTGTGTCCGGCCTGCACCTTCTGGGGTTGTGTGGCCGGCAGGGTGGGGAGGTGGGGAGCCGAGGGAGGGAGTCCTGATGGGCCCCCGGGGGTGCGTGCGTCCTTCCTCCTCCTCCTCACTGGCTCCCAGTCGGCTTTCAAGGTCGCCTCTGCGAGGCCTCCCCGGGGGCGCGGCTGTCCGGTCCAGCCATCCCTCCCCCCGCAAGCCTGCTTCCCCTCAGGGACCCCTCGCCCCCTGCTCAGGCTCCGCCTGCTTCCCCCCAGCACCGGCAGAGCTGGGTCTCTGGTACCACAGCAGGGGCAGATGCCCACGGGATGATGGGGCCTGCTGCCCAGGGCCCGGCCGGACAGAGGGGGACGATGCCGATACAGGGGTGTAGGGGGTGGGGTGAGCCCTGGGGCCTGGCCTGGAGCTGCCTGCAGAGCTGGCTGGCTGGGGTCTCTGCAGTGGGGAGTGGGATGCGGGAGCCTGGAGCTGGGCCTGGGGAGGCTCCGTGGGGTCCCCAGGGGCAGGAACGTGGTGTCCCCGCTTTGCTGACTTCCGCCCACCTGGGGAGCTGCTTCTCCTCCCTCGGGGCGCTCTGAACGGGACAGGGAGCTGCCCCAGGCCACACCGGGCCGCACTGCCGGACCAGCCTCGGCTCCCCGGGAATGGCCGGGCAGGCTGCCCACCCTGGCCCCATACCTGTCCCGAGGCCGCCGAGGAGCCCGGCGGCCTGTGCAGCCCCTGGGAGCTGCTGCCACAGTCAGGGGTGTCCTCGCGGGCAGTGCCTCCCCGAAGGCCAGGCAGCATGACATCGGGGGTCCCCACGAGCCTGGACCTTCCCAGGGCAGGTCCTGCACCCCCTCTACCTGACTGGAAACTCCTGGCTGAGGGCCTTGGGGCTGAGTCTCACCCTGGGAACCCCCAGCCCCCCAAGAAACTCCCCTTTCTCCAGGCAGGGCCCCCATGGGGCAGGAGGAGGGCCTGGATCGGGTCGCATCTTCAGCTCCCCCTTCCAGGAAGCCCCTGTGCCCACAGGCCCTGTCTGATGAGTCCCTAAATCCCTGTCACAGCGCCCGGCATTGGGAGACACTGGTGACACGAAAGAGGGGGTACAGGGTGACTGTGGTGTCATTGGAAGGGATCTGGGGGATCCAGGACCCTCACCCCCATCTGCCCACCCTTCGCAGGAGCAATTCCCGGGGTCGGGGCGCTGCTCTGGGCCTCGAGGCCCGCTGAGGCTGGGAGTGTGGAGGGGCCCTGCGCTGAGGAGGCCGGGCGGGTGGGGAGCAGCGGGCCTGACCTCCAGACGCGAGCCTGTCTGGGAGGGAGCCTGTGACAGCCGCCTTATCAGGCCTTGTCGCCGGCCTTATCTGTGGCTTCTCAGCAGAGAGGGCGCCCTGGTCAGTCGCTCAGACCGCTCCAGGCCCGGGACAAAGCAGCCGCGTCAGCTGGCGTCCCCAGTCCCCAGCTCCTGTCACCTCGTGGGCTGGGTGGCCCATGGCCCACGCTGGGTGTCTGGCGGGTGGCCGCCTGGCTGTCGCCGGCCTGTCTGCCCAGGCTCCCCACCCCAAAGGCCGCCGCCGCTGGGACCACCCCCTGGGGCCTGTCTGCAGAGTGGACTCGGGGTCACCCAGGCCCTCGGGGCCCTGCTGAGTGCCAGCCATAGAGGACGGGAGACAGAGGGGCCTGTCAGGAACAAGGGCCGAGCATGGGCGTGGGCGTGGGCCGGGGCTGAGCTGGCCAAATGTTTACATGGAATGATTTGGTGGGCACCCGGGGCCATGGGGGCAGCGGGTGCCTGGCACGGGATCACTCTTCCTGCCACCATAGGGCCCACCCCAGAGGGGGCCACCGGCCGAGGTCACGGCATGTGTGCTCCCTGCCAAGCCCTGCCCACAGTGGGGAGAAGCAGGAGCTGGAGAGGCTGGTATCTCCCAGTCAGGAGGCACCTGCTTCTCTGGCCTCCTGCAGGACAGCCATGAACGGTTGGGCAGGTAGTACACTCTAAAAGGCCCTGAAACCTTTTTAATTGGACCTGGAACTGATTCAGTCTGGAAACTGCTCTTTGGCAGTTGTCTTCAAGAAGGAGACTCCTTTGTGTACTAAGTGCCAGGGACATTAAAATGACAAATTGAGCTGGGGTTGGTAGACCATGGCTGTTATTCCAGCTCTCGGGAGGCTGAGGCAGGAGGACTG
>RJWM01016374.1:0-45652 GCA_004363535.1 Dasyprocta punctata
GTCCTCTCATTTTCCTAATTAGCTCCTTAAGTAAATCCCTGATCCTGGCTCTCTTTTATGTCTTCCACAGCACCAAGCACTGGCTAGATAGACAGAAGGATGCGCTCTCCTTCTTGCTTCCCACATAGGAGTTTTCCAAGTTCAATCCGCTGCTAGGAGGACAGAGGCAGGTGACCTGTCGGGAGCCCAAGGTGCACCCCTGCGGTGGTTCTTGTTTTGCTTCCTTCTCCCACATTATTGCAGCTGCTTTGAGCAAATCAGGCTCATTCAGTTCAAACATGGTGTTGCTTCAAATAGCTAACTTCCTATTTGGTCATTTTCTCTGGCTTTTAATTCTGTCATTGGGTGACCACAATCAAAATCCAGAAAAACAAATTAAGTAAAACTGCCACAAGGCCGATGTTGGCAAGCGTTATTATGTTTGGGAGGGAGAGGCAAACAGAGCCAGGAAATCTACTGATACAGCCACCAGGTGAAAGATTGTGCTCCCCCAAAAGAGTGGCCCTAATGTATACACCACAAGTTAGAAATGTGCGACCCACTGCCACTGTAGAACGAGGACAGCACGTCATACATAGACTATGATTCCGATTGTGTAAAGACAAACTGCATTTGAATGAAGATGTGCCAAACGTGAGTACGTTTGTGTTTGGGTGAAGAATTGGAGCTTGCTTGCTTCCTTCCTTTCTTCCTTCTTTGTCTTAGTTACTTTTCTCGTTGCTGAGACAAAATACCCCACACCCAAAGTTAAAGGAGGAGAGGTTTACTTAGCTCACAATTTGTAGAGGCTTCAGTCCACAAGGCTGGCTCCAAGGCAGGGTGGCGCATGGCAGAGGGGCAACCATTCATGGCAGTGGAAGACAGCAAAAGCAACAAAGGGGGAAGACAAGACTCTTTCTGTCCCTTATATTGTAAGCAGGCTACCCACCCCAGGAAGGGTGTAGCATTCACACTCTTAATCCTAGCCAGGACTATGCCAAACCAATCAGAGAACGGATTTACTAACCATACACCCTTAATCACAATGTCACACAGTCTACATTCAGCCACCTCTGGAAAAGCCCTATGACAGCATGAGGTTTTGGGGGGCATCTAGACAGAAACCATGACATTGTTGTACCTTCTTGTTTCATTTCTGAAGGATCTTTTTAAAGCAAGTTTCATACTTTCAGGGCAACGACGACAAAACCCCTGTTCGGAAACCAGCTGAGGTGAGCATGTGGAGGTGAGCGGCCAGTTCACCCTGGCGCAGACTCTTCCAGCCTCGTATGGTTTCTGATCCAACACCGTGGCAGTGTCAGCTCTTGACAGCGTGCTGTGAATTGTGAGCTTGACAGCCTCCCCTCCCACTTGCAGGCTCTGAGCAGCCGTCCACTGGGGTCCCAAACACTGGCTGCTTTAAAACCCCCTCCAACCCTTCCTCACGCACGACATCTTCCCCATACCCCAAACACATGAACTCTTCCTGCGATAAAGTATGTGCCCAAAGGCCCAGGCTGCTTTCTCACAGATAGCAGAAGATTAATAGTTTCCCTTCTCTACCCTCCCATCTTTTTAAAATTGACAAACACTTGGACAAACAAACAAAAAATCGTTTCCTTGCAAAGGCCAACCTGCAAAACTAGGCTGATATTTTTTAGCCAGTTCTTCCTTAGTTCTCCTCTGGAACATCCACAGTTCATTTTCCCTAACTCCTGTGACTTGGGGATAATTGAGAGACCAGCACCAGCCTGAACATTTTCAATAGTCATTAAGTCAAAATGCAAAAGTTAAACCAGAATCCTGCCGGATCACACAGCTGTTTCTGCAGCTAAATGGAGACCAGATTTTATTAAATTATGCATCTGGTGTACCTTTTATTCCCTCAATGAGACTGCCGTTCATAAATTGTTTTGTGGGTTACTCTAATCAATTAATTTCAGCAAGCTTTGGCCTTGAGGTAATTTCACTGCATTATGCAAAATGGATTGAACACTTGGAACTTTTGAAAGGTAGTGATTTGGTTTCTGAACTCGGGACAACCATGGGTCAGGGATTATATCCCTTGGGGTTCCTACAACTGCCAAGTCCTTGAGAGGCCGCCTTTCCCTGTTGCTGGATTACTCCCCCAGGATGAAGATTCACAATGTCCCTTTTTGCAGGATTCTAATTATGTCTCCTCATCACAAAAGCCTTGCATGTTCAGGAGGAAAAAATTAGTCAAACAGCTCCACACTAGCCTTGCAAGAATAATGTGATGGATTTGCAGACAGAGCGCTGACGTCAGGGGCTGGACACTGTTTTCCAGCAGAATTTCTGTCCAAGCTCAGAGGTAAGTAGTTGGGCCAGGCCACCTGCCCAGTGAGAAAAATTCCTCCAAAGCCTCCAGTGTGGAGTGCGACAGACGTCACCGCTGAGCCCGCAGCATGCTGCATGCGGCAGGGACACAAGGACGAGTAAAACCCAGAGCCCCCGCCTTGAAGGGCTCAGACTTCAAGACTAGTTCTTGGCACACAATAGACTACTGGGGTCTGAATATGGGAACCCTATGAGTCAAAGGGGTGCTGCTATCACAGAACCAGGGGAAGACTTCAGTGAAGACTTAATGGGGTTTTTGATGGCAAATGTTGCTTTGCTTGGTTGTAAACACAATGCAGTTTTAACTCATGCCCTCCCTACTAGTTCTGCAACCTGAGGAAAAATTCCTAGCCTTTCTGTTCCTGTTTCCTCACCTGGAAAACAAGAGAATAATAATGGGGCCCACTTTGTGGACTTGGGATAAGGAGTTAATAGCTTGAAAAGCAACCAGGACAGTATCTTGCTTAGGTTTTAAGTTTTGTATTCTGCTTAAGGACTCAGGGATAAGTTGAGCTTTGTCCTCATCTTCCAAATACTACCAAATTACAGGAGTCACAGGGTTAGAAAGATGAACTACAGATAGCCCAGAAGAAAAATGGCAGAGAAACTGGCTGGGGAAAAACATCAGAGATACCTGTTCAGACTGGCATTTACAGAGCAACTATGTTGTGTTTACTTAATCAATATCCGTGGGCACAGGCCTATAATCCCAGCACTCTGGGAGGCTGAGGCAAGAGGACCACAAGTTCAAGCCAAGCCTGGCAACTTAGCAACTTAATGAGACCCTGTCTTAAAATTTAAAAAATGACTGGCAATAGAACTCAGTAGGAAGACCCTGTTTTCAATCCCCATACTTAAAAAATTGTGCACTAGTTTAGAAATAAAGATTCACATGTAATGCATGGTTAATTTTAGTAAATTAAGTACAAACATTAAATACTATCATTCAATGGCTATTTGATGGGTGGGTGAATGGGTGGATAAAAGAAAACATAAATCTCAAGACCAATGTTGAAGATGTTAACACTCATGGTTACCATGTAGACAACAGTTTGTGATGGTTAAGGCAGGATACAAGGATTTGACCAGATTGACTGTGAGGTGGACCATAAGCAGTAGCGCCAAAGCTTGTGATCAATGTACAATATTTTTTCAAATTACATCAGATTCAGGATTTCTTTCTAATAGCCATACTTCCAAAAGTGTTGTACAGGTTTAATGCAATTCAGATCAAAATTCCCACAGCAAATCTCACAGAATTACAGAAAAAAGTCCTACAATTCATTTGGAACCAGAAGATACCTAGAATAGCAAAAACAATTCTGGGCAGCAAAGGTAAGGCAGGGGCATCACAATCCCTGACTAAATTGAGAATAGCAAAAAGCAGACCCAAGTATCAATGGAACAGAAGATGGAGAAACAACTCCATTGATACTTGGGTCTGCTTTCTGCTAATATCATGCTCTACTTATCATGGTAGCTCTTAAACATAGCTTCAAATCGGGATTGCGATGCCCCTGTCTTGCCCTTTTGCCCAGAAGTGGTTTTGCTAGTCTAGATCTCTTTTAATTCCATATGCATTTTAGGATTGTTTTCTGTAATTCTGTGAGGTATACTATTGGCATTTTGATTAAGATTGCTTTAAACCTGTGTAACAGTTTTGGAGGTATGGCCATTTTCACTACATGAAAGGAAAGACCCAGATCCATGCAATTAGGAATGAAAATGGCAAAATCACAACAGACCCTGCAGAAATCCAGGAGGTCATTCATGCTGCCTTTCAGAACCTATACTCTAATAAGATGGAAAACACAGAAGAAATGGACAGATTCCCAGATACATATGAATTACCAAAGCTGAATCAAGAAGATGTAAAAATTTTAAATAATTCAATATCAGTCAATGAAACTGAAGAAGTAATAAGAAAAAAAAAAGAAAGCACCAACAAAGAGAATCCCAGGTTCTGACACATTCACTGCTGAATTCTACAAGAACTTTAAAGAAGATGTAATTCCATTACTCCTTAAACCTTTTAATGAAATTAAAAGTGAAGCAGTACTCCCAAACTGATTCCTGGAACCAAGCATTACACTGATACCAAAATCAGAGAAAGATCCATCCAAAAAAGAGAGCTACAGGCCAACCTCTTTAATGAATATGGATGCAAAAATCCTCAATAAGATACTGGCAAATGGAATGTAGCAATCACCAGGACTATATTCCACAACCAAGTGGAATTCACCCAAGGGATTCAGGGTGCAAATCAATAAATACAATACATCACATTAACAGAACTAAGGACAAAAACCACATGGTCATCTCAATAGATGCAGACAAAAACATTTGAAAAAATCTAACACCCATTCATGATAAAAAAAAAAAAACCCTACTGAAAATTGGAATGGAAGGTCTTTACCTCAATCAGATAAAAGCTATTTATGACAAAACAGCAGCCAACATCATACTAACCAGACAAAAACTGAAAAAGTTTTCACTCTAAAATCAAGAACAAGACAAGGATACTCATGATCACCACTCCTGTTCAATATCGTTCTGAAAACATTAAAGCAATTAGAAGAGAAAAAGAAAGCAAAGAATATGGATAGGAAAGGTAGAAGTTAAATTATTATTTATTATTATTTGTTCATGACATGATATTGTACAGAGAAGACCCCAAAAACTCTACCAAAAGACTCCTAGAATTAATAACCAAATTCAGCAGCATAGCAGAATACAAAGTCAACACTCAAAAGTTAATAGCATTCCTGTACATGAATAACAAACTCACTAAGAGAGAAATCAAATTAACAATGCTTCACAATAGCATCAAGAAAAATGAAATACTTAGGAATCCATCTATTGAAATGAAAGACCTATACATTAAAAACTATAGTACTCTGAGAAAGGAGATCTAGGAGAATATCAGGAAATGAAAAGATGTCCCCTCTTCTTGGATAGACAGAACCAATGAGCAAAAATTCCATTCAGTCTTAACCCCTTATCTTCCCTCTCTTCCATTTCTCTTTTCATCTGGATCTATATCTATCATGTCAGTATATGTGCAATGGAGAGTAAGAGCTAATCTATTCTACATTGATGGAGAGTTGAATCAAACTCACTGGTTAGGTTCCATGTTGACCTTATGGGGAAATTTCATTCGGTTCTTAATCCAATTCAATTTGCGGCCAGAATTGTGGAAGGAATTAAGTTTGTGAACAAAGGTACCACTGCAGTGCCTTGTATGGGCAAATCGGGGTCACAGTTACCAAAACTGTGCACAGAGGATCCAAACATACGCTGACTACCAACAAATGAACAGGTTCCAACACTCTCTCAGCTTCCCACAACCTTTAACTACACTTCCCTCCCTCTGCATTCCTTCTCCCACCCCAATAGTCTCTCAGCACCCCTCAAATCTAGCCCTTTATTCCAGCAATACAATAATTCTAGCAGGACCAACTCCACACCTCCATAGATTCCTTTGCTTTATACAAGAAACACATTTAACTTGAAAGGAGATTCATAGATTGAAAGTTGAAGGAGAGAAAACAATGCTCCATGTGACAGGGAACCAGAAAAAAGCAGACGTAGCTTGCCCAGAAACTGCAGAATGGGCAAGCTTCCCCTGCTCTTTTCTGGTTCCTTGTCACATGGAGCACTGTTTTCTCTCCTTCAACTTTCAGTCTATGAATCTCCTTTCAAGTTAAATGTGTTTCTTGTATAAAGCAAATTGATGGGTCCTGTCTCCGGATCCAATCTGCCTGTGTTTCTTTTTATTGGTGAAAGGCCATCTACGTTAATGGTTAGGGCCAACATGCACTGGCTTGTCTCTGCCCTTGCTACTTTCCTGCCATTGGCTGCCTATTTTTTGCCTCCATTCAATTGCTTGCCCCACTTGGTGATCGCCCTCTGCTGCTGTTCTTGGAACCATGGTCATTTTTATCTCTCGCTAGAATATCCTTCAGTACTCTTTGTAGGCTAGATTTGGTTTTCATGAATTCTTTCAGTTGTTCTTTGTCATGGAAATATCTTGTTTCTCCATTAATTTTGAAAAATTTTTGTAGGGTACATCAGTCTGATTTGGAAGTTGCTTTCTTTAGGGACTGAAATATTTCACTTCAACCTCTTCTTGACTTGATGGTTTGTATTGAGAAGTCTGTCATAATTCTGATGGATTTTCCATTATAGATGACCTGTTTCTTTTCTATAAAAGATTGTAGTAGTCTTTTCTTGGGTTGAATTTCTGGGATCTTGATTCTTATATGTCTGGCTGTAGATTTATTTTGGTTATGGCTATTTGGAGCTCTATATGCCTCATTTGTCTGAATGTCAGGTTCTTTTCCCATGCTTGAGAAGGTTTCTATTACTTCTTTTTTAAGAGCAGAATATATTTATTGAGATAAAGAAAGCTTCTGTCGGAGAGAGAGAGAGAGAGAGAGAGAGAGAAGGGCTCTGGAGTGGGCTTCCCTATTACTTCTGTAAATAGTCTTTTTGTGTCATTTGTGTGGACCCCTGCTTTTTTGCTGACACCTATCACTCTTAAATTATTTTTTCTTTGCTTTGTCTTGCAGCCATTGAATTGTTATTTCCTGGGTCCTTGTTATTTTCAAGAGATCTTTCCTTTCATGATTGCTAGCTGCAAATCTATCTGCCAGGTGTTCAGTTTATCTTCAGTTTCTTTCAAGTGGTTTTGCCAGCTTTCAGTGGAGTTTTTAATTTCCTGGATATCTCTTTGAATCTGTTTCATGCCTTCTAAATCTGTTCTATATTGTTCATTCAAGGTTTCCCTCATTTTTCTATGCACCTCTATTTTTTATCTATGTCTTCTTCAGAGATGCTCAGCAATTCTTTTACTATGTTTTACATTTCTTCTTTTACCTGAGATAGTATTTTTTTATCTAATTTCATTTGTAGCCTCACGAAGTTGTTTCTTTCCTTCAGTTGCCATCACTTCAGAAACTTCAGGTGTGTGACTCCTGATCTCTTCCCTGTTTGCATCTCCTGGACTCGCTCAGCATGGATTGGAGGCCAGAGTCTGATTTTTGCTTCCTCGTCTTGACATTTTCCTGGTTCTTCTGGACAAGTGAGCTGTGGGGTCCCAGGCACTTCCCACACTGACGACGATTTCTCCAAAGCGTGGCTGGCTGGTTCTCCCAGCCAGTGCTGGGTATGGGTGCCGAAGGGTGGCCACTGGGTGTGCTGGTTCAGGGCTGGCTGCTGCTTTTCCCAGCCTATGCTGGTTACCTGCAGAAAGCTTCTTGATGACGGCCAGTGTGCAAGCAAGGGCAGGACTGGCCCCTGCTTCTCCCGACCTATGCTGGTTATAGGTAGAAAGCATCTCTGATGATGGCTGGTGTGCCTTCAAACCAAATTTTAAAAATTACTACAATGATCAACAAACCTATTTCAATAAATTAAAAGAAATGTATTTGTATTTGTGAATTTCTTTAAAATATTTTATACATGAAAGCAGCTGATTTCATGTACAGTGCACAAAATATCATCATATGCTCAATTCCTCGTGCTGTCATAGTAGCAGCCATTTTTTGGATAGTCACACCTTTCCCCCAATGAGTCAACCTGGCAGGACAAGTGAATTCAAAAATTTTTTTTATTTAAGAGAAAAAAGACACATATAAGAAAGACAAAAAGCAAAAGAGACAAACAAAAACAGGAAATCCACAACAGTAACATTATAAGTTTACGAAACAAGATGATAGGAACTTGACAGTTGTTTACATTAGCAGATACAGATATGTAAAATTGATCTAATCACATGGGTATTAACCAATCTTTCTCAATAACTAATACATTTAGCAGTATAGTCATTTTAGTTATCTTACATATACATATATACAGATTTTATGTCTTTTTCCTTTTCCCTTCCTTCTTTCCTCCTTTTCCCTTTCCCAATTTCTTTTGCTCTTTGAGCAGTTTTTTACCCTTACACAGTATTTATTGTAAATTTTGGATCATATATACTGTTTCAGTTTCTTACACTAAGGAGACAATATGGTATTTACACATGTGAGTTTCATTTATCTCACTTATGAGTATGGTCTCAAGTCATGTCCATTTACTTATAAACGTCTCAATGCAATCTTTCTTGATAGCTGAGTAGTACTCCATTGTATAAAAATACCACATCTTTTTTATCCATTACTTGATTGGTGAGCACTTGGGTTGTTTCCAAGATTTGGCTATTACAAATTGGGTTGCTATAAACATGGGTGGACAAATATCACTGTGGTATGATGTTTTCAGTTCTTCTGGGAAAATGCCCAGAACTGGGACATCTGGGTCAAATGGGATCTCCAATCCCAGCTTCTTGAGCAATCTCAATACTGATTTCCACAGTGGTTGCACCAGTCTGCACTCCCACCAACTCCCACAGAAGAGTTCCTTTTTCCTCACAGCCCCTCCAGCATTTGTTGTTGATTGATTTTTTTAACCTTGGCCATTCTTTCTGGAGATGGAATCTCAGGGTTGTTTTAATTTGCATTTCCTGAATGACCGTTGATGTCGAACATTTTTTTAAATATTTACTTGCCATTTGTATTTCTTCCTCTGAGAAGTGTGTATTCATTTCAGATGCCCATTTTTGGATTGGGTCCTTGAATTTTAGGGCCTGATTTCTTTTAATTCTTTTTATGTTTTAGAGAGAAGTCCTTTGTCTGATGGGCAATTGGCTAAGACACTTTCCCAGTTCATGTGTTTTCTTTTCACTCTGTTGGAGATTTCCTTGGACATGTAAAAACTTTCTAGTAAGACGAGATTCCAGTTGCTGATTCTGGGAAGTGTTTCCCGTGCAGTTTGATTTTTGTTCATGGAATCTCTGTCTACTCCTATGTCATCAAGATTTTTACCTACTTTGTCTTCCAGCAAGTTTAGTGTCTCTGTTTTAATATTCAGATCTTTGATCCATTTTGACTTTATTTTACTCCATGGTGATAGACATGGATCTAGTTTTAGTTTACATCATATAGAAAGCCAGTTTTTACAGCACAATTTGTTAAAGAGGTTATCTTTCTTCCAAAGTACATGTTTGGTCCCTCTGTCAAAGATGAGGTGGCTAAGTGTGTTTGTAGCTGTGGCTGTATCTTCTAATCTATTCCATTGATCTTCAGGTCTGTTTGGATTCCAGTACCATGCTGATTTTATCACAGTAGCTTTGTAATATAGTTTCAAGTCGGGGATTGTGATGCCTCCTGCCTTACCTTTGTTGCCCAGAATTGCCTTTGCTATTCTAGGTCTCTTCTGGCTCCAGATGAATTTCAGGAATGATTTCTTTAGCTCTATGATGTAGGCAAGTGGTATTTTGATTGGGATTGCATTAAATCTGTATAACAATTTTGGGAGAATGGCTATTTTCATGATGTTTGTTCTTCCTATCCATGAACAGGGAATATCTTTCCATTTTCTGAAATCCTCTTCAATTTCCTTTAGAGTAATGTAATTTTCACTGTATAGATCTTTTACTTCCTTTGTTAGATTGATTCTTAAGTATTTCATTTTTTTGGATGCTATAGTGAAGAGTGTGGTTTCCCTTATTTCTCTCTCAGTGACTTTGTTGTTTGTGTACAGGAATGCTATTGATTTTTGAGTGTTCACCTTGTATCCAGCAACATTACTGAATTTGGTTATTACATCTAGAAGTCTTCTAATGGATTTTTGGGGGTCTTCTATGTAGAGTATCATATCATATGCAAATAATGATAATTTTATTTCTTCCTTTCCTATCCTTATTCCCTTTATTTCTTTCACTTGTCTAATTGCTCTGGCTGGTATTTCCAGAACTGTATTGAACAGGAGTGGTGATAATGGACATCTTTCTCTTCTACCTGATTTTAGATTGAAAGTTTTCAGTTTTTCTCCATTTAGTAAGATGTTGGCTGTTGGTTTATGATATATGACTTATATCAGGTTGAGGTAGAGACCATCTATTCTGATTTTCTGTAGGGTTTTTATCATGAATGAGTGTTAGATTTTGTCAAAAGTTTTTTCAGCATCTATTGAGATGATCATGTGATTCTTGTCCTCGGCCCTGTTGATATAGTGTATTACATTTATTGATATGCATATGTTGAACCATCCTTACATTCCTGGGATGAATCCTACTTGATCATGGTGTATAATCTTCCTGATAACTTGTTGTATTCTATTTGCCAGGATTTTATTGAGGATTTTTGCATCTATGTTCATGAGGGAGATTGGCCTATAATTTTCTTTTTTGGTTGGGTCTTTCTCTGGCTTTGGTATTAGGATAATACTTGCTTCCAGGAATCAGTTAGGGACACTTACTTCCCTTTCAGTTTCACTGAAGAGTTTGAGGAGTGTTGGCATTAAGTCTTCCCTAAATTTCTTGTAGAATTCAGTGGTGAATCCATGAGGACCTGGGCTTTTCTTTGTTGGTAAGGTTCTAATTACATTTTTAGTTTCATTAGCTGAAATTGGGTTATTCAGCAGTTTTACATCTTCTTGATTCAGCTTTGGTAATTCATAGGTTTCTAGGAATCTGTCCATTTCTTGTGTTATTGAATCTATGTGAGTAAAGGTTTTTGAAGTAGGTGTTGATGATCTTCTGTATTTCCACAGGGTCTGTAGTGATTTCACCGTTTTCATTTCTTATTGTATGAATCTGAGTTTTTTCTTTCCTCTTTTTGATAAGGTTGGCTAGAGGTTCATCAATTTTATTTATTCTTTCAAAGAACCAACTCTTTGATTCATTAATTCTTTGTACTGTTTTCTTAGTTTCAATTGCATTAATTTCTGCTCTGAGCTTGATAATTTCCTCCCTTCTTTGGGCTTTGGACTTGACTTGCTCCTCTTTTTCTAGAAGTTTGGAGTGCATCATTAGGTTGTTTATGTGTGTTCTTTCCATTTTCTGATGTGGGAGTTTAATGCTATAAATTTCCCTCTGAGAGCTGCCTTCATTGTGTCCCACAGGTTCTGGTGATTTATATTTGCATTTTAATTCAATGGTAGATATTGTTTAATTTCTTCTTTAACTTCTTCTGTGACCCATTGGTTGTTTAGGAGAGTATTATTTAATTTCCCTGTGTTTATGTGGTTACTGTAGGTATTTTTGTCATTCATTTCCAATTTTACTGTGCTATGGTCAGATAATATGCATGAAATTATTTCAGTTCCTTTGCATTTACTTAAGCATGTTTTATGGACCAGTATATGATCTATTTTAGACAATGACCCATGTGCAGCTGAGAACAATGTGTATTCTGATGTTGATGGGTGGAATACTCAGTACACATCAAGTTTGATTCAGTTCTGTTATTTCTTTGCTGATTTTTTGTTTGGTTGATCTGTCTCTCTGTGACAGTGGGGTGTTAAGGTCCCCCATTATAACCGTATTATTGTTTATTTGGTTTTTCATGTCTATTAAGAATTTTCTTATATAGTTGGGTGTTCCCATATTCGATGCATATATATCTATGATTGTAATCTCTTCCTCTTGAAGTTTTCCCCTAACAAGTATGTAGTGACCTTCTTTATCTCTTTTGATCATTCTTGGTTTGAAGTTCACGTTGTCTGCAAACATAATAGCTACCCCTGCTTTTTTCTAGATTCCTGTTGCATGGAGTATTGTTTTCCAGCCTTTGATTTTTAGTCTGTGAATTTCCTTTTGAGTGAAATGTGTTTCTTGTACACAGCATACTGTTGGATTTTGTTTCTTAACTCATTCTGCTAGTCTGTTTCTTTTTATTGGTGAGTTGAGACCATTTACATTGATTGATATAACTGATATGTACTGGCTCATCCCTGTCATGATATCTTTCTGTTGTTGGTTTTCTACATTTTCTGTTTAATTATTTGCCCTGCTTAGTGGTTTCCTTTTGTTGTTGTTCTTAGGATTGTAGCTATCTTTGTCTCTTTCTAGAGTATCTTTCAGTACTCTTTGTAGTGCTGGTTTGGTGGCCATAAATTTCTGCAGCTGTTCTTTGTCATGGAAGTATCTTATTTCTCCATCAATTTTTAAAGATAGTTTTTCAGGATGCATCAATCTGGGTTGAAAGTTGTTTTCTTTCAGGATTTGAAATACTTCACTCCAAACTCTTATTGACCTAAAGGTTTGAGTTGAGAAGTCTGCTGTGATTCTGATAGGCTTTCCTTCATAGGTGATCTGTTTCTTTTCTTTGGTAGCTTTTAGTATTTTGTTCTTGTGCTATATTTCTGATATCCTAATTATTATATGTCTGGGTGAAGATTTATTTTGGTTATGGTTAATTGGGCTTCTGTATGCTTCAGTTACCTGTATATCAGATTCTTTTCCCATGTTTGGAAAATTTTCTGATATTATTTCTGCAAATAATCTTCACAGGTCATTAGTATTGACCTCTGCTTTTTCATTGATGCCTATTAACCTTATGTTATTTCTCTTGGCATCGTCTTGCAGCTGTTGAATTGTAGTTTCCTGGTTCCTTGTTATTTTTAAGAGATTCTTTCTTTCATGATCGTAAGCTTCCATGCTGTTTTAGAGGTCTGAGATTCTATCTTCAGCTTCATTCAAGTGGTTTTGCCAACTTTCCATGGAATTTTTCATTTCCTGAATTTCCCTTTGAATCTGTTTCATGCATTCTATTTGTGTCTTATTTTGTTCATTCAAATTTTCCATCATTTTCTTATGTTCTTCTATTTTTTTATCTTGCTCTTCTTTAGATACACACAACATTTCTTTTATAATGATTGTCATTTCATTTTTCAGCTGAGAGATTATTTCTGATTTGAGTTTCTCTATAGCTTCATGGAGTTGTTTCTTTACTTCACTTGCTATCATTTCAGAAAGTTCAGTCATGTGATTCCCAGTGTCTTCCACTTCAGTGTCTCTTGGGTTTGTTTTCAGTGGGCTAGGGGGTTGAGACTGCCTCTTGCTCTTCCATTTTGTCATTTTGTTCTAGGCCCTGAGTGGCTGGGCAGGCAGCCTCCCAATGGATTGAACTGGAACACTGTGCTGGGTAGAGCTTCAATCCTCCAATACCCCCGTGGCTAGCCAGGGCACCCCACCAGACTATGGCACTGTATCCTTGTGTTCTGTGGTCTGTGAGGCTGGCTGTGTGTTCCCCTGATGTACTTTGTTGGGTTGCTCTGGGACACTGGGATGGACAAAGTCTGTGTCTTCCCTCTAGCTAGCAAGGTCACATCCCCAGAGCTTGTTGCCAGAGCCTAGAACCTGGCTGTGTAGTGTTCAGAACCCCTTCAACCCAGGTGGCTAGCAGAGATGCATCCTCGGAGTGTGTCCATGGACCTTCAGCCTGACTGGGGGTTGTTCAGAATCTCCGGGACCCAGGCTGCTAGATGGGGCACACACTGGAGTGTGGCACCACCAGGACCTTGCATCTGGCTGCAAGGAGTTCAGAGCCTCTGGAGTGCAGGGCAAGCCCAGGCGAGTCCAAGGCATATAGTGCTGGGGGTCTTGCTCCTGGTTGGGTGGGGTTCACAACCTCTTGGACCTGCCACAAGGCCATATCCCTGAACAATGGAGCTTGCGCCTTGTGCTCTAATGGGCAGAGCTCAAGTTCTCTAAGGCCCCACAGCTGTGCTGGCCACTCTCTGATGAGCAGCTCTGGGGCTCTGGGCTGGGCTGGGCTTAGTACCTCTGTGTCTTGCGAGGCTGGCCAGGTATTCACCTGATGAATTGCATTGAGATGCTGGGCTGGGTAGCGCTCGATCCTCTGTGCAGATAGTGAGGGAACACTCTGAATTCAAATATTAATGAGGAACACCTTAAAAACCAAAAGAGAACATGCAAAATTGATCCTAAGTTTGCAAAATGATGGAAAGACTAATCTAAGATTAATTGGCATTAGTGAAAACTCAGAAGATATCACTAAGGTCGTAAAAAAAACCTGTTTACAGAAGTAATAACAGAAAATTTTACTAACATGGAAAAAGAATTTGACATACAAATAAGTGGGGCTTATAGAAGACCAAATAGCTATGATCAAAAGAGAAGCACTCTAAGACACATCATACTCAAAATGCCAGTAATCCAACACAAGAACAGTTTGCAAAAACTGTTAGAGAAAAGCAACAAATCACTTATAAAAGAAAACCCATCAAAATTACATCAGACTTTCAACACAAGCTTTAAGAGCAAAGAGAGCTGGAATGAAGTATTTCAAATCCTAAAAGAAAACAACTTCCACCCTAGACTGACAGATCCTGAAAAATTATGTTTCAAAATTGATGGAGAAATAAGACATTTCCATGACAAGGAGCACCTAAAGAAATTTATGAACAAGAAGCCAGCATTTCAAAAAATTCTCAAGGGTATCCCACAAAGAGACAGTGAAGCTAACAATACCAAAAGATTCAATGAAATGAATGCATCAGGCAGGGTGACCAATTACATAGAACAGAAAGGAAGGGATTTGGGAGTGGGAAAATAGTACAATGACAGGAATAAGTCAATACCTGTCAGTTATAACTGCCAATCTGAAAGGTTACAATTCACCATCAAAAGACACAGATTAGCAGAATGGATTGAGAAATAAGAACCAATGGTATGCTATATACAAGAAACACAAGTATAACCCCAAATGAAGTTCATACACTAAAATCAAAGGATAGAAAACAATATTCCACACAACAGGAAACCATAAACAACCAAGAGTAGCTATCTTACTTTCAGATAAACTGGATGCTAGACCAAAACTGATCAGAAAAGGCAAACAAGGTCACTAAATATTGGTTAAGGGAGCCACTCAATAGGAAGAGATAATGATAAAGACATATGTACCACACCAAGGTACACCCAACTTCATAAAACAAATACTGCCTGGACATAAATTAATATTAATATAACTACATGGGGGACCTCAATACCCTACTATCACAAACAGACTGAACTCATTATGTAGCCAAGGCTGGCCTCAAACCCATGAAGATCTTCCTGCCTCCGCCTCCTGAGTGCTGTGATTACAGGCATGCACACTACATGCAGCAATGTACCTGTTTAATATACACAACATTTTTTAAATATTTCAATCTATATTGATTGAGTCTCCAATGCAGATAAAAAGCCATCACAATACATTTTACAACCACTGCCCTACCCCTCCCCATCCCATTTCCTCTCATCCTTCTTTTTCCATTTTTTCTTGTTTTTCATAGTTTGTGCAACTATTTCAAAATAAGGAATATGTGACCACTTTATTATTAAATGTCACTCTCCCCCTAAAATCAAGGATATTTTATGTAAGTTAGTTTCAAAATTCTTTCAGGAAAAAAAACAACCAATTTTGAGTTTCGTTTGATTTTCAGACTTTAGCGAAACTTCTATTTAAGTCTTCAGCCATGGTCATGATGTTCTCCTTCCTACTCGACCTCGACTTTCCTGATCTTTCTGTGCTTCTACTCTCTGAATGTCATTCGAGGTCCAGACACAAAACAAAGGGCACACCCAGGAAAGAAAACTGAAGCAGACTTAATAAAGGATCGGCTTACAAAGGCATGGACCTGACCACAAGGGACCAGCAAGGTACAGAGAAATAAGCCAGACACAGCACAGCAGACAAACGCCATCAGCCCACACTAGCAGGGACAGGGGAAGTGGCAGGGTCCAGGACCTAGAGAGACCCCCGACTGGAGGTCAGGAATTGTCCCTACTCTCCTGTGACATTACAGTTCAACCCTCCCTCAGTCTCCTGATGAATTCTACCGGATGTACCCAACTAGAATCCAGAGGACACAGGGACAGCTTGCCCTTCCCAGGGCACAACAGTTTATTGACAGGCACACAGAGAAAATCCAGCGTGCCTCAACTGCAAAAGCATGGTAACAATTGTACCTTTGTCATTGAACTATTCTTTTCATCAGTTGAAAAATATTTATTTATTTATTTAAAGCACAGCCTTGGACACATATAAATGCTTGACATGTGTTGCCTTATTGCTGGATTATTCATTATTCCATATAATTAATTTGCCTCCCAAGTACAAGATATGCATAGTGATATTTTTAAAAAACAGTGGAGGTGAATTTCTTCTGAAAACCCATCTTGTCACGGCCTCAGGGATTTCCACTTATGTATATTTCCTTTCTTTGTTTGCTTGTAAGGATGAAATTTTCAAAGAAGTTACTTCAAAGGTGGGTGTTTTCACCATACATGTTCAAAAACAAAAATCTTCATTTTTTTCAGAGGAGGTTCAGGCCTTGAATCCAATATTCACTACATGCAGGGAAAAACCAGCTCTGACAAAATAGAAATGATTTCCTGCAAGGTACCTGCTGCTCTGAAGTTATTGAAACTGATTCAACACTTGGTTCAATGCCTGTCCTAATTCCCATGTCCAAAGCTGGGCTAAAGGGAAATTTCAGGTTCATTCGTGGCTCCAGAATGACCTGAAGCTGGTTCAGCATAAAGACCCCTGCAGACTTTCACTAAGTCTTCCTCCTTTGATAGCAAAAGGTAATTTCTGAAAACCAAATCACTCATCAAAACCTCAGTGCTAAAGTGCAAAATACAGATTGGTTACCAATACCATTTATTGTGGAGGATTCACAAGTCTTGTGGTCAGTAATTTTGTAGCCGATTATCTCCTGTGGCAACCCCAATAGCACAGCTTGGTAATTTATACAGATAAGCCCTTACTTACATAATCTTACCCACTTTCTACTTGTCCCTGGACAGGCCATGTGAATTCTGAGCACCTCTTCCCAGGAAAGGAATCAGAGGCTTGCTTTAAGTGGTAGCTCTAACTGACCTCGTCAAAGTTATTTACCCTTTCTGGACCTCTGTTTCTTCATCTATAAAAGAGAAACAATAATAGCATGCACTTGAAAGACCATTATACAGAGTAAATGAATTAATTAATGTAAAGCCCTCAGTACAGTGCCTGGCATGCATTCATGGACTATTTATTGAGCACTGACTATGTGCTAACTACTCTTTTAGGCACTGGTAATAGAGATGTAAAACTGTTGCCTTCATTGACCTTGCATTCTATGGGGCTGGGGATTTAGCTCAGTGGTGTAAGCACCTGCCTGACAAACACAAGGTCATGGGTTCAATCCCCGGTACCACCAAAAATAAAAATAAAATAAAATAAAATAAAATAAAATAGTGGTGACCTTGCATTCTACCTGAGGAAGACTCACATGAAAGACATGAAAACAATAAACAGCCAACCTATAGAGCATGGTAGAAGGTAATGAATTTTATAGAAAAAAGACAGAGCAAGACAAGGGGAATCCAGGCTGCCAGTAGCTCATGGGGGGTTCCAGTCTCAGCAAGATCACAAGGAAACCTCACAGAGGTGATATTTTAGCAAGTAACTAAAGCATGATGAGAGTGTGAGCAATGGGGATGTCTGGCAAGAGTGCTCCCAGCACCAGCACGTTGAGGCAGGAGACTCCCTCGTATGTTCACAAACGCTCAGGGCTTCACAAGTGGTCAATTCTCTTAGATTATAAAGGTCCAATCAGCAGGCTTTGATGATGTGGGCTGTGAGAGAAGAGCAATCAGAGGTGTTTCCTCGGCAAGTAAAGGATTCCACTACTCTTTCCCAGCTCAGTGAGTCAGTGGCCCACTCTTTTTTACTACTTTGCACTCCAAACTTCCAGGAGTTATCTAGACTCTCATCAAATATCAAAGCTGATGTGCTCTGTTCCTCTACAGTGTGTTCCCATTCAGCGTTTGGCAATTAAACTTGAGTTCCCCTGACACAAATGCACGTAGACCTGAACTAACGCATCCATCAACACCACAAACTTAGGATCCTCCCCACTCAGCATTAATTTCTGAGCTAAACTGTCTAAAATAGGCTCAACATAATTGGAGTGGCTTATTCCACAGCAAGTCAGAGCAGGGCTTTCAGTGTGTCTGAAGTCATTGTGTGCGACAGGAGAGATGCTTCGCTTCAGTGCAGCAATTCTCAGCTTTCCAAAGGTCCTGAACCACTCAGAGTATCTGATGGAAATTGTGCTCATGTCCCCTGAAAAGCTGTGCAGGCAAACACAGCTACAGAGACCCTCTCTACAGGTTTACAGATGTCACCTTAAAGTTCATCTGCACACTTACCCAGGACCCCATGCCATAAACACTTGCCTAGAAGTGAAACTAAAAATAACTAAAATGATTACCTAGGTATTTATGATCATTTAGAGTAGATGACAGGTATACTTGGTTTAAAAAAGGAAAACTAAGGTAAGAGTACCGAAGGGAATTAAGGGGTCTCCCTCTCACTCCTATTTTTGCATCCACTCCTACAGGCATCCAGACATGGGGTGGGTGTGTATGTGCATGCGTGTGTGTGCACTTCTTTTCACACAGAAGGTAGCACACTACTCTCCTTGCTCTGCTTCCTGGTTTTTCTCACTTAGCGCACCATCTTGGGGGTCGTTCTTAGCCCTGGTGCCTTGAGCCCTCCACCATCCCTGGCCCACTCTTCCGCCCTGGAATACTTGAGTCTTATTAATGAATACTTGGGAATTTTCTAATCTTCTGCCATTAAAGAACATCCCGCAGTGAATAACCTTGCACATCCCTGCTTGTTCTCATTGGGGAGCACATTTAGAATAAAAACTCTCAGAAGTAGGATGGCAGAACCCAAGGACTTGTGCATTTTACATTAATAGGTTTCCCAGATGTCCTCCAAGGCGGGGAGGTCTACCAATAAAATTACCAAGTATTCTAATAACACCACCACAGAACTAGAACTATTAAATTTTCTTTTAATTGAAAAATTGAAATTTTCAGTTTCCCAGAACTGGAACTATTAAATTTTCTTTTAATTGCAAAAAAAAGAAATCCATTATAATGAAATGCTTTCTGGCTTGAAGAGCCCAAGTTCACTTCACCAATTAGTCTCACCAATATAAACAATCTAACCCATATGTGCACATTTACCTCAGACCACAAAGCAAAGGCAGGCACTCAGATGAGCCTTAAGAATGCCATCTTACAGCCAGATGTGGTGGCACACACCTGTAATCCCAGCACTTGGGAGGCTGAGGCAGGAGGATCACTGCGAGTTCAAGGCCAGCCTGAACTACAAAGTGAGCTCAAGACTAGCCTGAATTGCACAATGAAACCCTGTCTCAAAAAGATCAAAAAAATTCAAAAGTATTATAGCTCAACAACAAAAACAAAACAAATGGGCCAGGGGTATAGCTCAGTGGCCTGGTAAGCACAAGGTTCTGAGTTCAATTACCGGTACCAAAATAAAATAAAATAAAATTCACTGAGGTGATCGTTGCCCAACTGGGAGTATACTAAAAACTATTGAACTGTGCACTTTCAACAGGTGAATGGTGTGCTAGGTGAATTCTATCCCAGAGAAGCCGATTTTTGAAGACAGAATGAGCTTAGAAGAGAAGTCCCAAGTCCCAGTCTCTGGAGAAGAGCCCCACCTGGATTCTGCCTGCGAATTCAGAAGACCCCAGACACAGGGCGCCAGCTTGGGACCAACAGACCTGTGAACTAAGACAAGGTATTGCTTCAAAACACCAGGCTTGGGTGATTTACTACACAGCAGTGGAAAACTAATATTCACATCTCTGAGAAGCAGAGGAGATTTTCAGGTGGCTCTGTGATCTGTCAGTTCCCATTCAGCTAAGGAGAGGGGCTGCGATCAATCAAGATGAGGCGGCATGGGGGGACAGCCTCCTCCATCACCGAGCTCAGTGGGAATGTCACATGGGACAGGAGGCTGAATCCCAACAGGATGAATGTGGGCCGGTGGAGCCAGGCAGCCAGGTAATTGCACAAGGAAAAGTACCTGGGAAACCCCTGTCCCCCACTGGCTTGCTTTGCCTTTATTCCAAGGAAAAACTGGTTACCATTGATGGGCTTCTGCCCATATGGAATTCCCGAGCCACCATGGTGGTGGTCCAATGTGGCCAGTGAAAAACAACAACATATCAACTTCCTCTCTCTTCTCCCCTCAGCCCAAAATAAACTACCTGTTTCTTTTTTCCTGCACGCCAAGGCTCCTCCAATCAGCAGCTAATATGTCACCTGGCCGACTTCCCAAACTCCACTCCTGCCTACCCACGCCTTTGTTCTGGTCAGAGGGAAATTGCACTCTTCTATAGCCCTCCCAGTCCCACAATAAAGGCCTCCTTTCTCTCTCTCTCTCTCCCTCTCTCTCTCTCTCTCTCTCTCTCTAACTGTGCCGAAAAACCTAACAACCATGTGTTATGGTTTATGCATTGTGTCAATTTGAGAAGTCTAGAAGCTTAAGTAACTCAGCAGCTCTACATCCCCGGGTGTACAGCACAAGCAGTTACCTGTTCATTGTGTCAATTTGAGAGAGTCAGGAGTTTAACAGAGAGACTCAGCAGGGAGCCAGGGGTCTTACTTTGTAAACATCCTCATCCTGTGCAAAGGAAGGCAAGGAGATTTGTGAATGCTACACCCATGGCAGGGGAGGGCGGGGTGTCCTGTGTACAATATAAGGAAGAAAAACAGGCTTGCTCTGGCCCCTTTTACTCTGGCTGTTTTTTGGTCTGGCTGCTGCCTTGAAGTGTTGCCCTGGTGCCATGCTACCCTGCCTTGGAGCCAGCTGATTATGGACTGAAACCTCCAAAAACTGTAAGGTAAATAAACCTTTCCTTCCCTAATTTTGGATGTCAGATGTTTGGTCTCAGCAAGGAGGGAAAAGTAACCAAGACACCATGTCCAGAAACTCCTGCAAGCTCATGCCCCTGCTGCCTTCCCCAGTCACAGCTCTTCCGCTCACCCAGCGTGCTCCTGTGTGTGAGTTTATTCTCAGGACCGGAAATCACTAATCTCTTTCCCTTTTTGATCCTTCCGCATTTGCTGGCCCTGCTGCCTGAAATGCCCTTTCCTCCTCTCTTGCCTTGGCAGACTCGCTCTTCAAGCCCAGTTGCAACATCTGTTTTCACTCAGAAAGATTCTGAGAAGGGCTGGGGATTTAGTTCAGCAGCACAAGGGCCTGCTTGACAAGCACGAGGCTGTGAGTTTGATCCCTGGTAACCGCCCCTGCTCAAAAAAAAAGAAAGAAAAAAAAAAAGACTGAGAAGAGCTTAGTAAATGTTAAATCTGAACTGGGTCTTCCCGTCTCAGTCACACGCCTGCTGCTGGCCGTCGCAGGATCTGAAGATTTGCACTCTCATGTTCGCTTGCTTCTGTGTTCGCCCTTTGTCTCTGTCGGGCACCCAGGGCCATGTCTAGGTACTCAGCCGCTGCTTCCCCAGCTCCTAGCAGAGGGCCGGGTTAGGAAGGCGCCCAATCACTGAACCTGGGTGAACCACTGCTTCCACCCTGAGAGCAGAAGGCGAGGGGCTGCAGAGTCACACATCCTGAATCCCCAAGGTGCTCCACTGCATCTTGGGGATCCCTCGCCCAGGTAGGAATATTGCTTTAGCCCCATTTTACAAATGAAGAAAGTGAAGAGCCCAAGAGATCCAGACGGTGTCTTAGAGCACAGCCACAAGCTTGGAACCTCGTTCCTCCCATTGGTGTCTGATGCCTCCTGTCTTTGGGGGGCTTCGGAAAAATCACTCTGCTCTAAGTCTTCTCTGCGTCCAGTCCCTGCCCAGCTCAGCTGGAATAAAGCAGGACCAGAGAATTTAAGGTGGTTTCTAAAGCAGGAGGCTGAGAGTGTGCCCCGCTACACGCAAGGTCTCTCCCGCCGACTGCGGGCTTGGTGTGGACAGAAATCTCACGCATTGCTGTTTTCAGCCCAAAGAATAGTTCCCAGTATATGATGGCATTCAATCAATATTTGCTGAAACAATAAAAGAACGTAAAGATTAGACCTTCACAGGTATGTACATAGCAAGAGTCTTACCTTGAGTGGAGTTCCAGCCCACAAAAGCACATTTGCCAGCCTGGTTTGTGGTACTTTAGGGTTGTTCAACTGTGATGCCAGTAACAGTTGGGGCCAGATTGTTTTCCATGCGGAGATGTGACGAGCACCCCTGGCCACTGCTCTCCAGAAGCCACTACGACCTCTTTACACCCCCATGGCCCAGCTGGAGCAGCCACAATCAAATATCTCCAGATGTTTCCGAAAGGCCAGCTTTGGGCAGGGCATCGCTCGGTGGTAGAGTGCTCACCTACCATGTGCAAGGTCCTCAGTACCAAAAACAGAACGAAGCAAAACACCACTTTCAGCACAGAAAACCATCACCCCCCAGCCTCGTCCCTCACACGAGGAGAACCCTGAAGTTACACGCAGCAGAGCCCCATTCTTCTCGCCCTGTGGTCTTAGTTCCTCGGAGAGTTTGAACTGGAACAGGGAAGTTCCCCAGCCGCTCCGCTTGGCTTCCTGTCCTGCAGGAAGTGGATAAATTCTGTTTCAGGAAAAGTAAGGGAAAGGAAGCAGGAGGAATATGCCGGCCACCACGTGGCAATGCTGGCTGGAGACACTTCCGGGACAGGTACTCCGCTGATGCGGATTCCTGGAGCGTTCTCCGTGCAGATGGCTGTGTGACACCGGGATTTAAGCTGAAATGAGGTCCCACTCTCTTAGGCTGTGAAAATACTCCTAGCTCACACAGGGTTTCCAGTGCTTAAACCAAGGCTTCTGGGGCCAAAGTAAAATACTCATGCCCCAGACCACAGAACAATGGCCGGGAAAGGAGAGTTCTTCTTCCATCAGAAGTCCTGCTAAATTAAAGAAGCGTGGAGATTGAGGTTTTCATTACAGTGTGTGTGCGTGTGTGTGTGTGTGTGAGAGAGAGAGACAGAGACAAAGAGACAGAGACAGAGAGACAGAGACAGATACAGAGACAGAGCGAGAGACAATCAAGCCATGCAGAGAATTTTCCAGGTGGTTCCATCAAACCTCTTTGCACTTTGGACCTCATTCCCCTAGAAGAGTTTCTCCTCTGAATTTTCTTTTCAAATGCATTTGCCTAACGGAACTCCTCCTCCTTCCTCAGCAACTACCACCAACAGCACGGCCCCGCGAGGGCATGGAGGGGGCACGGAATCTGCCTCCTGCCCTTCCTGCCCCACTTACGGGAGGAGCCGGCACGCTGTGCTGAGTTGGTCTCTCTGCTCCTGGGCAGAAATCCGCAGGGAAGATCAAAGGCAAAGGGCCGTTCTATTCCAGACTGCAAAAGGACGATCCAGGTGGGGCTCTTGGAGGCCCATTAACGTGACCTATTACTCATAGGCAAGGAACCGTGCAGTGGGTTAGCGTGCACTGCGGAATAATTTTTAAGATGTTTTTAATGCATGGAATGTTTTCTTCTGACAAAATATTAGAGAGAAACTGAATAAAAACAAGAAACAAAAACCAGGCTTGGTGGTGCATACCTGTAATTCCAGCACTCTGGGAAGCTGAGACAGGAGAACTGCAAGTTCAAACCTAGCCTGAGACCCTGTCTTAAAATAAAAAATAAAAAGGGGCTGAGGATATAGCTCAGTGCAAAGGCCTGAGGTTCAATCCACAGTTCAGGGGAAAGAGAAAGGGGGCAGCAGGGAGGGAGAGACAAAAGCAGAGGGTAAGGAAGAGGGAGAGAGGGACAGGGACAGGGAGAAAGGGCCCTTGTCAGACACACCGCGGCTCTAGAAACTGACGCCAGCTAATCCTTACACCGGCAGCTGCCCCCAAACGACACTGCGCTCTGCAGGAACCACTGGGCACTGCCTGCTGTGGGGAACTCGGTTTTTTGCTTTGGGGCAAGACTGCTCCTTGGACTTCCAAGTGACTGTCCTCACACCTTGAGGGCAGGGCACAGGGGCAGCACTAGCAGGGACCCAAGGGCCGGGGGTGGAGATGGTCACGCGCTGAACCAGGCTTGGCAGGCTGCCCTCCCAAAGCGCTGTGCACTGGAGGCTTCAAGGGTCAGAGCTGTTCTCTCAGGTCTAACATCACAGTGCAGCCAGGGCCAGCTTCCTCCCTCCCTGGCTTGCAGATGGCTGTCCTGTCCCCTCCCCACGTGCCGGCTCGGTCTCCGGGGCACGCAGCCCTGGTGCCCTGGGTCTTCTTCCCAGGACCCCAGGGGTTCCAGCCACTCTACCAGCCTCATTCCCATACTAGCTTCATCACCACAGTCCCATGCTCAGGTACCAGGGGTTAGAACTGGAGGAGGGGAGGCGACATGAGCCGGAGGAGGAGAGACAACAGTTCTTTCTGTGACTCCTCTCCCTGCTTTCCCAGCTCTGGCCTAGCAGTGGCTATACACCCGGAACAGACCCAGCTTCTGCCAGCAGCCCCGCTCCTCGGGATAGTTGCTCTGTCCCTTTCTGTGCCTCTGAATAGTAAGTTTCCCCAAAGTGTTCCTGCAGCACATCCCGTGCTGTTTCCCCAACTCGAACACCATGCATGAATCCGTGCTCAGATAAAAAGGCCCGGGGAGGCGAGTCAGAGGGGGTTGAGATTCCCCCTTCATTCTCACATGGCCACTTCAACTTCCAATCTGCAAGTGCTGTGGCAGTGTTACTCAGAGGTTTGCATATCTGTGGGTGTAGAAATGATAGCGCACAAAGGTCTTTGCGGTGAGACACGTTCATCTCTATAATTTATCTAAGACAAGGTTTCTCAACCTTGGAACTATTGTGCCAGCGACATTTGGGGCTGAGTAATGATCTGCTGAGGGACTGTCTCATGCATGACCGCGTGCTTGTTCTCCATCCACTAAGTACCAGCAGCATCCAACCACAGTTGCGCCCCCAAATTCAGGCTGGTAGCTAAGTGGCTTCCACTTGAGTGAGTTTCAGGTAAGAGGAATCTTTTCCTTAAACTGAAAGCCTTGGAAGCCGTCCTAGCTTTATACTCCACCTGCCCACGACTCCTCTCCACTAGAGAGGTCCATGCCACCAAGAGGACTCATTCTCCCAGAGCCCGGGACCCTCTTTTAGATGCCCAGGAACAGGTGCCTCCAGTTCCCCGCCAAACAGCCCACACCAGCATCCAAAGATGACAGAGGTCTCTTTCCTGGCTCTGATGCACATTGCAGTAGAGGGTGACCGCAGGTGGGCTATTGCAGGGCCTGGGTGAGGCCTGGGTGTGCTTGTCCATCGAGGTCGCCACACGTGTGCACAAGGGCGTTCAGGGCATAGAGCCGAGCTAGAAGCAGGAAGATGGATGCTGCGGGCCAAGGGCAGAGCCAGCTCTCCTCCACCTGCCGCCTCTGGGTCAAAGTCTGACGAGTGCAGGAATTCTAAATTCAAACCGTACCTCCTAGGTCTTTAGGGAGCCGTGTTTGTCAAAGAAGAAGTCCCAGATTGTGTTACGTGGCACTTTGTTAGCCTGATGGATAACTTTTAGATGCTTAGTTATGTGGAATGTGGGCATTCATTGATCTAGACCAGTGCCTTACACAAATCCGCACACAACTGTCAGGGGCTGGTGATCTGACCCTCAGATCCGGACCAAGTGTCAGAGGGTCAAGGAGCAGGGACAGACCAATCGCGGGGCCTTGGGGACCACAGGCAATGTGGAGTCTCACAAGTGTGGAGCCCCAGGGTGACGTGACAATGGCACTTTGACCTCAAACCTTCAAGGTTGGCACTGAAGTTAAAAGAAACTTAAAAGGGCCTGGCAGCCAGACGTTCAGAACAACTCAGCAGGGACCTGTGTGCCCCCAGGGACTCGGGACCAGAGCAGAAGATGAGGAGCGGCTCAGAGGGCTCCCAAGTGGGCAGGGGCATGGACAGCCAGGTAGGTGCAAAGCTGAATCTCCCAGCACTGTGCGGCCTCCAGAAATGCAGGTACAACAACCAGAAAGAGCCAACGCACTGCCACGGGGCTGGGAGCAGGCTTTAAACAAGAAATTAGGTGCAGTGACCTCCGTCCAAGTCGATCTTTCTCATCATCATGCCCGAGTCCTGCACCAGGGGCTCTGCAGTTACAAGTGGCCTCCTGCCCAGCGTCAGAGCAAGACACAGCACAAAGGACCCCCTCCATCCTGGTGCTGAACAGCAGCTAGAGAACCCAGAGTTTCTGGAACTCTCTGGCTGATTTTCTTTGGAAAGTGCATGGTTTGGATTTGGAGCTGAGAAATGTGATCCTTGATACGTATGTATATCCAGTCCAAACCTGCCCGGAAGAACTTCTACATTTGTTAAGCCTAGAAGTGGAATCCAGTTTGTGGGTTGCCTAGGAAACAAAACGCACTGCTTTGTACCATTTAAATGTTAAGAGAGTTTTGATGATTTTCTGCAAAAAGGCTATTTACCCTGCACTAAGTTCTCCAGGCCTTCCGGCCTCAAGAGTTAGGCAGTCCCTTGCATTAGAAAGTTCTTTAGGAAACAAAATGGATCTCATTTCTCTCAATTTCTTGCTGTATTTTCTACTACATTCCAAGGCTGGACAGATCAGATTCACATGTCACTGTGACTCTAGTTTATAGTAAGCCTGATCACTATTAATTGAGCCCCAGACTTGCGGGGCATGCTTTGCTCATTATCTCTAATACACTCAAATCCCCCAAATAAGTAAGCATTGTTCCCAGTGAAGAAACCGAGGTTCAGAAGTCAGTGAAATGACACAGGAAAGCGGGAACTTGAACCTAGGTCTTCAAGGTCCCTAAGTTTTCAAGGTCCTAAGTAGGAAGCTCTTATCCCTTGGCAAGCAGCCCCCTACATGGAAGCCTCTCTTTATCCTGAGGTCTCAATGGGCGATGTCCAATCGGCATTTAGAGATCTGCGTCCTCTTCTGCCCCGGATTCCTCAGCATTCCAGCGGAGTGTATGCGAACTTCACTTCTCCCTCCCTGAGTCTGCAGCGGAAGACGGCCAGTGCGCGAGCCCTGGCGTCTGTAAGGGCCATGGGGACAAAGAGCAATGGAGCTTTTCTGGAAAAGGCTGCCAGGCAGCTTCTCTCCACTGTGGCTTAGAACTCACCACCTGGGCAAAGGCCATTCTCTGCAAAGAGTGCTAAGGGCTCAAGGAGGTAACCGAAGACCTGCATTGTGCCCACCCTAACCGCAGCTGCTCTGGGGACCCCAACTGCAGAGGAAGCTCAGGGGTTCAGCAAAAGGCAGCACTGACATGAGTTCAAGGAAAAAAAGCAAGAAAGGACACTAATGCTTCAAAGCTGAATGTAACTCACATACTATAAATGTCACACACTTAAAGCATGCACTTCTCTTCTTCCTCAGGTTATGCAACCGTTGACTCTACCCCATCTTCCTCACCCCGGACAGAAACGACACACTTATGGACAATCACTCCCCATCCTTCTCTGTCCCCAGCTCCCGGAAACCACTGATCTACTTCCTGTCTCTCTGGGAGCCGCCTCTTCCGGACATTGCATTTACATAGAATTATGCAGCGTCTAACCCTCTGTGCCTGGCCGCTTTCGCTCACCATGCAATTGTCAAGGTCCATCCGCGTTGTAAAGTTTGTCGGGGTTACATTGCTTTTTTAGGCTGGATAAAAGTATGGAGATAGACTGCTTTTTTATCCTTTATCAACTGAGGGACAGCTGAGCTGTTGCCACTTTTTTGTATTATGCAGAATGCTACTAGGAACCTGTATGGACAAGTTGTTTGGCAGGTGTGGTTTTGTTTTCGGGTTTTTTTATTTTTTTAATTCTCTTGGACACCTGCCTAAGTGTGGAATTTCTGAATCATACAATAAATTTACACTCACTTTTTGATAAACTACCAAAGCATGTTCCAAAGTGTCTGCTTCTTTTTTTTGGCCAAGAATTATTTCATGATCTGCCATCCTATGTATCTCAGTATTTACTTCTTTAGGGTCCATCTCCCCAGCCCACATTAACAGCAGGGCAGTTTTGGCTTCTTATTCATACCAACACCTCTAGCACCAAAGACAGTCCCTGGGACACGGTAGACACCCAATTCATGTTTGTTGGATGAATGAATGATAGAGGCCAGTTTTCAATATGTATTCTGAATAAAGGGTAATATTTGGCACAGATAGTAGGTATTGCTGTATATTTGATGGTACTTCGGTTCACGTCTATTATTTCCTTGGGTACCATGGAGACTTCTAAGAAAACCACTGCTCTGAAATAAAACTGAAAGAGAAGATTAGTCACTTAATTTGGAAGTATTCATGCTTCTGCGTAATAATTAAATGTTCTTAAAAAGAAAAGAAAGGAAAAATATTCATTCTATTGTCAGCACCCGTTTTTCTTTTAAATTTTTAAGACCCAAATCTTGGTGCTTGTCTCATTATTTTCTCTATCAGGCTGAGAGTTCCTCAAGGGCAGGAATTAGGGCTGTGGCAATTTGAAGACAGAACTGAGAGCCTGGGGAGGGCGGTGGGTGTCACCTTCTCTTTCCAGCAAAAAATCACCAAGCTGAGCATGGTGGTGCACACCTGTAATCCCACCCCTCGGGAGAGTGAGGCAGGAGGCTCACTGAGAGTTCAAGGACAAACTGGGCTGCAAAGTGAGTTCAAGGCCAGCCTGAACTGCATAGTGAGACCCTGTCTCAAAAACAAAAAAGCCAGGCTGGGGATGTAGCTCAGCGATACGACTCCTGCCTGCAAGTGCAAGGCCATGCGTTCCATTCCCGGTACCAAAAAATAAAAGTCACCCACTGCTCTCTTCCTTGCTTGGGTGTTGGGGAGAGGCTGGAATCTGAATCTCAAGGAACCATTTCCTTGGGACTCAAAGGGCCTCAGTGGGAAAGCCACACTGCGGCGGCCCCGGGCTGGGTCAGAACGGCGGGCAGAGGACTGGACGGGAAGCGAGGAAACCCTCTTGGCCACAGTTCTCCAGGTGAGCCCCGGGGTCCCTCCCGAGTTCTGCCGTCCCCTACGATCATTGCTAGGCAATTCCTGAGCTTCCACTGTGCTGTGGCGTGGAGAAGCCGAGGGAGGGGACGAGCTGCTGGACACTCCCGGGAGCCCGGGGCAGCGGCCTCGCCTGCTGTCCCTCCACTCACTCTGCAGCCTGGTGACTCAAAGTCTGAGCCACAGCACCGGTGCCACCCGGGGGCTCATTAGGAAGACAAATTCTCAAGTGTCACCCTGGGCCACCGGAGCGGGCACTCTCAGATGAGGCCAGGCAGCTGGCGGTAACCAGACGCAAGACTAAATGTCCAGTGCGGTCTCCATGTCATTCTCTTGGTGGAATTGCCCTACGTGTGCCCACAGCACCAATTTCCAACTAACAAACCCCAACGTTTACCTCCATAGCTCCAAGGAATACTTACCCAGTTACTCCTGAACTAGGCAGCATGCATGGCCCCCTCGCCAGAGGAGCCGGCTCCTAACTTCGCCTCTCCATCTGTTTCCGGTGTTTGTGGCCGTATTTTCAGTCTGCGATCCCTCTAGAACTTCAGGATGTTCCACCCTCTATTTCCCATTCCACCAGCTTCCCAAGCCATCGCTCGACCCTCTGACTTTACAGGCTGCCCCCACACTCCTGCTCCTTTCTCTCTGCCCCCCCCCGCATCCAGTTCACAGCTTCTGTCCCCAAAACCTTAGCTTTTTTATGTTTCTAAAAGGTTCTTCCATTTCCCTCCAAACTCATAAGCCATCTTTCACGCTTGGTCTGCGAATCCAATTCTAAATGTTTGAAACTGATAAATGGCACTTATGGTCTTATGAGACTTGTGAAAAAAGAATGAGACAGCTCTTAACGCCTCGTGAAGTCCCATCACTCTCGGTTCTTGTTATTTGTTGACAAGGCGCCTATTGCTCATGTGGTAGCCAGGCT
Organism: Dasyprocta punctata; assembly: GCA_004363535.1. Classification (NCBI taxonomy): domain Eukaryota; kingdom Metazoa; phylum Chordata; class Mammalia; order Rodentia; family Dasyproctidae; genus Dasyprocta; species Dasyprocta punctata. The sequence goes on from RJWM01016374.1 coordinate 29,909, forward strand.
GCAAGGTGGTCCTCAGTAATCCGTAGCCTGGGCGGTCACACCTCTGGGCGCCCCCGCCCACACTGAATAGGGAGGCTGCTTCTGCCAATAGGTTATTTCAGTCCATGACCTCCAAAGCTAGGTTAGATAGAGAATCGTGATTTCCCGTGTCCCCCTTGGGTCAGAAGACAGGTGGCATCGGGCTGTGAGGACACTGAGAGAGGCACTGTGGAGATGGCCACCAGGAGAGAAACCAAAGCCTGCTGCCGGCAGTCTGCACAGCTGGCCTGTCACGTGAGCCATGCAGGTGGTCACCCAGCTCCAGCCAAGGCTTCAGGTGACTGCAGCCCTGGCCTGTGTGTTGATGGCAACCTCATGAGAATTCTTGTACCAGATCCCCCACCACTGCCACCATTTAAATTCCTTCCAGATTTCTGACCTTTTGAAAACTGTAACCAGTCATAGATTTTCATTATCATGTTAAGCCATTGCGCAGTGGGGTGATGTGTCCCACAGCAGTTGAGAGTGGCTATTGTCCCATGTGAATATTTCACAGTACACGGCTGTCTTACTTTTCACTCATTGCCGAGACAGAATACCTGACACCCAAAATTAGGGAAGGAAAGGTTTATTTCTTACAGTTCTTGGGGGTTTCAGTCCATACTCAGTTGGCTCCAAAGCAGCGTGGTGCAGCGGGACAGCCATTCATGGCGGCCACCAAACAGCAAGGTGCGCGAACTGGGAAGACAGCAGCAAGCAAGAGAGAGAGAACGAAAGACACGTTCCTCCCGCCCTTACTCTGTATGTCGGCTCTGCCCCTGGACGGGTGCAATACTCACACCACCAATCCCAGTGCTAGACAACAAACCAATCACAAATGCCAGACTCAGCCCCTTCCACACTATATGAGTCCTTGCAGGGGACACAGGATCCAACCAATACAATGGCCAATTCCCCATAGCAGTATACCAGGCCAGACAAAGAGATGGATCTCTCTCAACCAGAGATGATTCGTTTAGCCTAGCCCAATTTTAGTTCCCTGCAAAATTCTCTCCTGATCCTAGTGGCAAACGTCAAAGTCAACTCTACAGATGCTAGGTCACTGGTCAGCACCTCACTGAGATATTTAGGTTGAGAGACCAGAAGAGAAGGTTTCCCAGAGCTCACCTCTGGCCACACTGCCCACTTCCTTTTCCCCACATTAATGCACTAAAGAGCTTGCTAAAGAGGTTCCTCCCAGGGCTCATTCCCAGGGACCCCAAATCTGTAGCTTTTATCCAGACCCAGGAATCTGCTTTGTTTTGTTTTGTTTTTTCCTTTCTGCAGTACTTGGGGTTTGAACCCAGAACCTTTGCACTTAGCTACATCCCCAGTCCAATTTATTTATTTCTTTGGGGTTTTTTGTTTGTTTGTTTTGAGACAGGGTTTCTCTAAGTTGCTAAGTTGCCCAGGTTGAGTGTCTTGGTTACTTTTCTCTCATTGCTGGGACAAAATACCCCACACTCAAAATGAAGGAAGGAAAGGTTTATTTTGCTCACTGTTTGTGGAGGTTGCAGTCCATGATCAGCTGACTCCAAGGCAGGGTGGCATAGCACTGGAGCAACACTTCAAGGCAGCAGCCAGCAAAAGCAGCAGGAGCAAAAAGGGGTATTATGGATTAAAAACTGGTGGTCAACTTAACCCCAGCTGAATTAAATCAGCATAGTGCTGAGTGTAGATGGCCCACCTCAGGAACACTGCCAGCATAAATAGAGACGTGGAGAGGAAGAGCGAGGCATTGTGGGTCCTCCTAAGTATTGCTGTTTTGAGCTGTTGGTTCTCCTGGAGGAGCTTGTCATGTTGGATTCCCCAATATGGATTCAGCTATTATCATCGGAGGAGCTTGGGACCTTGTTGCTGATGGTGGCTGAGGTTCACTTTAGGGGAGCTCTAGTCCTTACATTGAGCATCACTTCCTGGCTCCAGAGGGGAAGATGTGTGCTGTTTAACCTCCAGGAGAAGCTTGTTACGCTGGCTTTCTCACATGTACTCTGCTGTTATCATCGGAGGAGCTTGGGACCTCATTGCCGCTGAGAATGGCTGTGGTACTTTTCAGGGGAGCCCTGGTCCTTATTTTGTGCATGACATCTTGGCTCCAGTGTAGAACCCTCAACCTACTGCACAGCTCCTTCACCCCGCTGACATAGACTTTCTAGCTTCCACTGCTGACCTTTGGTCTTCCCAGTGCAGATCCGTAAAACAGACTGGCTTGAGTCCTTATCATGGGCTCTTAGATTTCCAGTTGGACTCGTGGGAGGCATTGTCATGGGCTCTGGGTCTTCAGCTGGACTCATGCAGGACACTGCTGTGGGATCCAGGCCCCTGGCTGAATATTCTGGGTCTTTAGTGTTGTGGACAGATTTTCCTGCACTTTATTGTGTTTAACTCTGGGTGACCATCATAAAACAGTATTATAAATTCTGGGTCCTGTATGCAGTTGTTCTCCCTGTAACCCCTGACAACAAGGGGGTTCCTTATATTTATACACAGGTCAACCCCGCCATCCAGGGCCATTGTAGCACTTATAAAATGTGCCCTCCTCTTGCACAGGATGAGGATATTTACAAAGTAAACCTTGGCTCCCTGCTGAGTCTCTTAGTTAAGCTTCTAAACTGCTCAAGTTGACACAACGTATCAACCATAACACAGAGCTCAAATGTAGAATCCTCCCGCCTTGGCTCCTAGAGTGCTGCAATTGGAATGGCTTCTCCAAGAATCTCTTCCCCTGCCCATCTTCACCAGATGACCCTGATGAAGGTAGGCGCCAGCCCATGCTGGGGCCAGAGACGTCCTGAAGATGGGTGTCCCCACCCCTTTGACCCTTGGGTCAGCTCAAGCAATCACAGCTCATGAAGTGGAAACGGCATTGGTCTCGCCCAAGTCTGAAGCCGGAAGGACAACCGGCCCATCGTGTGAGCCGTGTGCAACCACAATCCTTTCTCTGTCTCCCACAAAAGCTCTCCGCTGAATAACTCACTCAGAGAAAACCCTCACCAAGAAGAATAAGTAACCTCTCCTCCCTTCCTCCAGCTTTTCATTTTCATTTTCTTTTCCAGTTTTGCAGTTGAAGGAATTGCATGTTCCCTTATGGCAGATATGTAGGACCAACCTGTACTTAAGAGCTTTTTAAAAGCCTCAAGACAATGTGGGAGAAACAACTCACGAGACCTTTAAAAAACCGGCATGAAGAATTTAACTCTTTTTGCTGCCTTTCTTAACACTTCTCAGGAACTCGATCAGAATCCTCACTTCCTGCCCTCATGAATACCCACTGATCACCCACCAGGTGAAGCTATTAAAGCAGCCCGATGTGTAGACTCCAGCTCCTCTGGTGCCTGGCGCACTGCAGGGGTAATGAGATCAGGTTTGATGTGACTGCCGCAGAAAGATGCTACAATGACCAGAGTCCGTCTCAAACCAAGAAATGCACAGGTACCAAGCTGAGTCTCCGTTTTCCAAGGGCAAAGTCCCAAAAGACTCATGCCCCGGCCAGAAGTCGGAAACAGAAAACCTCCCTATACGACACTCAATTCACGTTTATAAACTTATTTATTATGATTTACATCTGCCAAGATTGCTGCAAGCAGCCAACCGAAACTCATTTCCACAGGCATTCTAGCATGATTTGCAGACTGGTGATCCCCGGGCTTGCAGAGAGCTCAGAAATATTTGGTGTGGGCGGGTTTGGAGACTCTGGGTCTGAGCCCATCCGGAGGCACTGACCTCCCAGTCCCCCATCATGCATTACTAAAAAAAAAAAAGGGAAAAAAATTTGGTTTGACCTGTAGGTTTTGTTTTCTTAATTAACTGCCAACCGTTAAAACTCGGGAGATTTTATAGTCCCTAAAGCTACATGAAGCTACATGTCCAGGTGGGAGCCGTTTGCTACCTCGTGACTCCCGGGTGAGGACCTGTTCGTGGGATCTCAGCTGGGTGTTTGCGCTCAGCTAGCAAATCCCACAGAGCTGAAGGCAGGCCAGGAGGGTGCTGGTGCGAAGTCATCGCAGTACTCAGCCCTGATGACTCAGTCTACTTCACTTCTCTCCCCTTCCAGCAGGCTCGCCTGGCCTGTGTGCAGGGCAGGCACAGTTTCTAAAAACAAAACAGAAGCCAGCAAGGCCCCTTGCGGGCTGGGCTCTCGGCTTCATGCTACTTCTGCTTCATTCTACCGGCCAGAGCGAGTCAGAGGGCAGCCAGGATCGCAGGCGCGGAGAAGGGGACCCCCCTGCAGGCCTGGCCGCCTGGGGCACGAGTGCTCAGAGGCATCGGAGTGGCTGTGCGGAGCAGCAGGCGCGGGCCGGCCCCTTCTGCGTCGCTCACCTGCGCCCCGTCCACGGCGGGCTGCCGCTGCACCCCGCGGGGTGACCTCCACCCGCCGCGGCCCAGGGACCCAGGCCAGCCGCTCACACGGCCTCCGTGCAGCCCCCCGAGGCCCCCTTGGCCTTCTCGGGGGCCCCCTCCTTGCTCTCTCCGTGCCCGGTCCCGCGGGCACGCGTGGCTTCCCCCACTGCTCTGGGGCGGACTGCTGCGGCTCCCCGCTGCCGCTCGCGGGCCCCTGGGCGAGGCTTCCGCTTCTCTGCGAAGACACTGGGAACTGCTTCATGCATATGCATAGACCTGTTTTGAACGCAATGAAAATCTTTAGAGGAAAAATAAAAAAGTCTGCCGAATTTACGCGCACTTCCTAGGAGAGACAATTAGTGACTCGTGCGGAAGCGCGAACAGGGTCCCAGGCAACTGCGCTATCTGAAGAGGAAGCGTTTGCAAAGTGCGGGGAGTCTCCCTGAGCCCCGCAGTCCCGGCGGCTCGCGAGGGCCTGCAGCGCCACCTGCGGGCGAGTCGCCTTACTGCAAGCCCGGTCACCGCCCGCGCCTGGCAGGCCGAGCTGCAGGGCCGAGCGCTGCGGCCTCCACCACCCTCAGGCCGCAAGGTCATCGCAGCCGCCCAGTGAGCCCAGCAGGCGGGGGACAATGGCGTCAGCTGGCCTGGTCCGGAAGACGCTGTGCTGCCCCCCAGCCTCCTGGGAAAGCCTCCTGCTGCCCCATTACCCTCCTAAGCTTCAGTTCCCTATAGGAAAAAGGTCGGGAGTGGTGGTGTACAACTATAATCCCAAGACTTGGGAGGCTGAGGCGGGAGGATCGCTGTGAGTTTGAGGCCACCCTGGGCTACATAGTGAGACCCTGGTTCATAAAGAAAAAGGAAGAGAAGGAGAAAAAATAAGGAGAGAGAGGGAGAGAAAAAGACAGAGACAGAGACAGAGAGAGAGAGGACTCCATGGGACTGTGGTCAGGTGTAACTACGTACCCACGAGAGGCCCTCAGGCCCTAACCCAAGCAGAAAGCAATAGTTTATACCTAGGATCCCAGCTACTCTGAAAGCTGAGGCAGGAGGATTTTAAATTCGAGTTCAACCTGGGCAATTTAGTGAGACCCTGTATTTAAATTTTTAAAAAATGAAATAAAAGCAGTGGGGATGTAACTCAATGTAAGGTCCTGGGTTTGATTCCCAGTATTACAAAATAAATAAACAAACAGCTAACCTCTATTAACATTAGCTTGAATCTCCTCTAAACAAGAGTGAAATGATGATAGTAGTGATGATTAAACCAGACATGCTGGCCCATGGAAGGCACTCTGGAAGGCTGAGGCAGGAAGATCTCAAGTTCAAGGTCTGCAAGGCTTTCAAATTTTAAAAACCCAATAGGTAAATAAAGCTAGAGATGTAGCTCAGTGCAAAGGCTCTGGATTCGGTCCTAAATACTGAAAATAGTAATAATAATAATTAGCATTTTTATTTAATAATAAGGAGCAATACCCATGGTGTAGGGGTAGGATAGCAGGTACTGTGGATGGTTTACTCACTGGCTCTCGGAACGGCTGTGAATCCCAAGCATTCCCACAAAGACAGTGGCATTGTACCCCTAGGGCAGTTTTAAATTTTCTCTTTTTCCTCTGAGGATTCAATCATTTTAGTCTGAGACATAAACTGATGTAGGGCAGGCTAGCAGAGCCAGGGGAGCATCTGGTTTTATTTCTGTACAGAAACGCAGCATTCAGACCCAAAGCCTGAGTCCAGGACGGGTCGGGGCCGAGGTTTAAACTGCCTCTCAGCAGGCGGAGCCTAGCAGGGGTGCAGGGCACTGCAGGAGGCCAACTCACTGTCTAGGGCGGATGAATGGGCCCAGGGGAACTGACGGCGGTGGCCTGGAACCCAGCGGCTGCGGCCTTAGCGGTGATGCTATACTCCCGGGCTTCCCTCCCTCTCTCGCCCAAGCGGAAGACAGAAGGCAGGGTCACAGAGAACCTGAGAACAAGTCCATGCTAAGGCTTCGCCCATGTCACAGTGCTGGCCACTGGGGTGTCCTTTCCTGAGCCCCGACAGGCAGCTCTAGCTGCTGGATACTTTCTCGCGTGCTCCCAGCATTGAACCATGCCCACGCTGGGCTCAGATCACACCACCTCCTTACCCTGCCAACCGCTTCATTCCGGTTCATGCCTCCAACTCCACTAAGAAGGACTCAGAGGGGGCACCTCCGGCAGGTCCGTGTCCATCTTGGGCTCACACGGTGCAGGGCAGCAGTGCAGGGAGGATGTCGCCGCTCTTGGCTTCCCAGATCCGATTAATGATCACAAAACATGGCCTGGAAGGCCTGGGTAAGCAGGAACATGCACCACCGGCTTACCCTAACCCTAACATTAGCCCTAACCCATAACCCTAAACCTAAACCTAAACGTAAATCTAAAGACAACCCTAACCTTAACCCTAACCCCAACCCCAACCCTAACCCCAACCCCAACCCCAACCCCAGCCCCCACCCTAACCCAGCAGCCTTGCTCCAGGCTCTGCAGGCAACCTTTCCAGGGAGACCCCTGGGACCACCCGTGGCCCGTGGCATTGCCTGCTACTCCCTGATCCCCACTCTGCCCCCTTGTGGTATTTACTGCTACCTGATTTATAGTGTCATTTGTTTGCTTAGTGCGAATCTCTATAAAGGCAAAAACAAATTATCCCCCCAGAAAGTTAATTTTCCCTGGTTCAAAGAAGGGAAAGAATCCCTGCTCTTTTCTTAGAGTTTCCTCACGGGAACTGGAAACCCATGATTGCCAATTCTTTCTCTGGCCCTCTCAGCTACATACAAATCTTTTTAAAGGCTAAATAAGCCCCCAATCTCCTAGTCCAAGTGAGAAGTAAATTTAGGAGGCCAGATCCAAGTTACAACCATGCTTGTCTTATTGTCGAGAGAAGAGTAGTTTGCTGTTCCTTCGAATGCAGACTCCCGTAATCAGCAAACACAGACGGCCACACCAGCTGCCAGACAACTCTGAGCCGGGCCGCGTGTACATGGTCCGTGGTGCCGGCCAGGCCTCTCACCTGAGGCTGCCTACCCCAGTCCTGAGAACATGATCCAATCAGCCGCATCTGCTCGGCTCTGTAAAACGGTGGGATTTCTTTCCGTCTTTGAGACCTTTGCCAGTGACACGTATCACACTCTGGCTTAAGGTTTATTCAGTGACAAAACTGTTTTCTTCCTCTCCTACTTCTCTGGAAAGGAGACTTGGATTTTCATTTTATCTCCCAGCATCTCTTCCCCAGGGCAGCATAAGCTCTGCAGGGCTTTTTGTCTCTCTCGCTCATAGCTGCATCCCCAGAGTGGCGCCTAGCACTGAATAGGTGCTCAAAATTAACAGTAAATAATAGTGATGTCCACTGAGTAAATAAATGTATTGCCAGTTGTAGGGGACAGAAGATTTTTCTAACTTTCTAAAGGTTTGATCATTGAGTCTATGAAATAAACTGAACAGAGACAGGTCAACAGAAAAAAAAAATAATCCTATGCATATGCACAAGAATAACAAAAAAAAAAAGTAAGACTTTCCTGGCATCCTGAACTACAGAAAGGAACAGGCTCCCCGGGCCCCAGTGGGAAGGGAGGAGACTGCTATGGCAAATGGAAACCCCGAAACGTCACCCAGGGTTGGGAGGCAGAGTTATTTACGTCAAGGGGCACTGATCCGGATCATTCCCAGCATAACAGGCCCTGATCTCTGGTGGTCTAGGGCTTATACGCGATATGCAAGCAGGAAGTGCAGAGGCAGAATGGCCTGTCAGTTGGGGATTGGTTTATTCAGTGTGCATCACAGTGACCAGCTGTTTCTAAGAGCCAGGAGCAACCGGAACTGGGACAGGGACTGTTACCTGCGCAACTGAGAAACTAAAGTACACTGGCTGGGGGGAGGGGGAGCATTTTTTGTTACACGACAGCAACAAACCACAAAGAGCCGGGGAGAGAAGCCCGGGGGAACGGAAGCTGCACCGCTGCTCCGCAGACCACATGTCAGGTGCTGGGCCTCGGCTGTGGCAGCTGCTTCCGGTAATGATGCGGTCCTAGGGTCGATTTCCTTTAGAGATGTCCATTGCTTTCGCCTCTAGCTCTGGAGTGTCTCCAAATAACCAGCTCAAGATATGCCAAAGGAATATATCCTGAGTGGCACTTTCCTCATAGAGTCATATTTCATAGTGGTGAATCCTGAGCCCCCAAAAGTGTCTGAATTTTATTTTTTGCAATAAGAAAGTCTTACTGCAATAAAAAAAAATGTGGTTTTTAAAACCTCCCCAACTGCCAATAAAACAGGTGGAGTGTTTTTATGGATATTGATTTTATTTCCTGTGAATCCCTGTACTTCTCAGACATGACTCAGGCTTCTCTGCATCATTATTAGTAACTGCTTCGGACACTGCCATTAGTGACCGTCTCAGACAGCACACACAAAACACCCATCGGACCTCAAGGATGTTTTTCCAGATCCTTCCCAATGGCAGTGAAGAGCAGGTTCTCGGAATACCATACCAGCATCTCCGGCTCCCTAAGTAGCATCTCTCCCCAAGTGGCCTCATCAGAGCAGACAGTTCAGGTCCTGCATCCTGAGGCCCCACCCCAAAGTCTTCTTTAGGTCCAGCCCACGCTTTCCACCTCCTTCTCAGAATGAGGAACCAAAAAAGGGATAATAGCCCAGTGTGAGCGGTGATCCACTTTCAGGAGGCAGCGTGCGCACCAGGCCCTTGCTAAACACCTTGGGTCCTCATAGCAACCCTTAGGTTGTGTACAAGTATCAGCACCAGTTTCCAGACGAGAAAGCCAAGGCTTTCTTATTGAATGACTTGCCCAATCACCTACAACGTGAGAGTTAAAACAGAGAAGCACTTTCAGGCCATCTGATCCCAAAGCCCAGCTCTGAACCCCAAGCCATAAAAGGTCCTCAGACTCCAAAGCATTGGGTCAGTCTTCTGTCTGACTTGTGGAATCTGGAAGAGAAAACTCGACCAGGCAGGAACCTGGGAAAGAGGGATCCGAACACTTCATATTCACCTACGTGGTCTGAGCTCCTTCTGCACCGCAGGCCCTGAGCTAAGCAGGCTCAGAACGATGCCCGGTGCAAACCTCACCTCACAGCAGGAGGCTGGGGCTAGGACTCTGCACACTGCAGGGGGCGCTGCCGAGCAGGGCAGGGTGGGGTGACTTCTCACGGTGCCACTGTTCGCGCGTGCTTGAGTCAGACTCCACGCAGGTGCATCTGCGCCTGAGGCTCGTGCTCTTAGCCGCGATTCTCCCCCAAGCTGGGGAGAAAACAACTCAAAGTCAGTTCCAGTTCAGGCAGGAACAGAGCTGGCAGGGGAGAGAGACGGACCGTTCAGAGGCAGCCATCACTAGTGACATTCTTGAAAGCCGGGCGTGGTGGCAGACGCCTGTAATTCCAGCACTCGGGAGGCTGAGGCAGGAGGATCGTTGCAAGTTTGAGACCAGCCTGGGCTACAAAGTGAGCTCAAGGCCAGCCTGATCTGCATAATGAGACTCTGTCTTAAAAAGACAAAAAAAAAAAAAAAAAAAAAAAAAAAAAAACTGGTGACATCCTCCACACCAGTTTAAAGGTAGAGGGAGCCCTATGTCCGGAGACAGAGGAGCTCGGACATTCTGAGTCGTCCTCCAAGGATTAGGGCTGCAGCCGGATTTTCTCTCTGTCCCCTTGGTGTTTGGCACAGCTCCAAGGATGCGGTACTTGCTCCCGTGATGACCGCTGGACAGACGGGTGGACGTGTGCACCCCCCCATTTCCAAGAGACCTACAGCTCGTACTTCAGGCTTCCCTGGGCTCCCCTTGGCCTCCTCTCCCCGCTACCCTCCCAGGCCACAAGGCCGTCGGGTTGAGGGACGGAGGTGACGGCCAGCGGGGCCTTTGCAGGGGCTCATGTCAGCCGGTCACGCCGCGGCCGATTGCTTCCATCCTCCCAGGAGGCCGTGGCGGTGAGTGTGCTGCGTCCCGCATTGCAGGAAGAGAAGCCGAGACCCCAGTCTGCCTCATCTCCTGGGGGCCACGCAGCTCCAGAACTCAGCTATGACCGTGTGCCGAGCAGGAGCCCGCCTTGTCGCCCCGTGGTCTACCACCACGCACGCAGCGGGAGGAGCCTCCGCAGGCGCTGTGTGAAGGAGGCGGGCGCCCAGTAAGCGTGTATTGGAAGAACAAAGAAAGCATCGGGAGAGACTAATTCACAGAGGCGATGACTAACGGGACCCCGGAATACTTCACGGGAACTAGAAAGAGACCAGCACAGTCAATGATCAAGTTCAAGTTTTAATAGCAAAACAGGAAATGACCTATGTGTCCATCACTAAGAAGATGGATTCATCAGGGTGCATCCGTACTCAGGCACCCTGCAGCTCTTAAAATAATGTTCCACAATTACGGTTTCAACGGGAAAAACATGAGTGATCCATTAACTGAAAAAGTCAAGTTAGAATGTGTAAATACAGCATGACCCCGTTTCTATCCACACCAGGGACACAAAGTTCCTTGCAAAAGCTGAGCCCTGGGATGTAGCCCAGCGGCACAAATGCCTGCCTGGCAAGCGCGCAGTGGTAAGTTTGATCCCCGGTACCAAAAAAGAAAAAAAAAATCTGGATTATAGGCTCCATCCCTTGATTGGAGGGCAGGTAGGACACTGTGACTTGACAGCCTCTCCCAAACTGTGGTAGGGTAGGAGGAGAATACACCAAATAACAAAACGCACTGGGCAAACAAGAAGGAAACTAATGCCAGCCCTGTTCCCACAGCGCATGTCCTTACCCTGTCCCAGCCCACTCCTACGAGCGCTTAACTCATGGTCTTGTTTAACCTTCTGCTACGCCTAGAATCTTCAATGTCCTCCAAGGCCCATGTGTGAGAGGGTGGATCCAGGGGACACTATCAAGAGATGGTGAATCCTGTAAGAGTCAGGCTGAGGGAGGCCCTTCAATCTTTGGGAGCCTGCCCTTGGGGGAAACTGTGGGGCCTTGGTCTCTTCCTCTCCCTCTCCTCAGTGGTTGGCGATGTGACCATGTTGTGCCTACAACCTGCTCTTGGTGTGACGAGCCACCCTTCTCCAGCACTAAGTAGATGTAGGTGCCGTGTCTTCTAACCTCCCAAGCGGAGAACTAACTAAATATTTCTCTCAAAAAGTTACTCGCCTCGGGTGTCTCATCATGGAAACATGAAGCTGACTCACACACCTTCCCAGCGGTGCTTCGAGATAAGTATCATTCGCATCCCCTGCCCATGAGGAAGCAGAGACATAGACGATCGGAGTCATTCAGCCAAAGTTCAGGGCAGAACTGTGCTCTGAGACAAGCCTATTGCACATGAAGTCCATGATGTGACCATCCAACCTTGGCCCGCGGGCCTCGCTGTCTTGGTGTCACCAGCTGCTGGTCCACTGCGCACGCTCGGAATAGTGAAGGCCAAGGGGAAACGAACACAGGAGAAGCAGAGGAGGCAGGAAGTAGACTTGGCTGGAGCCACCACCAGATGGCGAGGCTCACCTTGGAAAGAGAGAGAGGCAGAAACTGAGGGAGGCGAGGAGTGGCTGGGGGGAAATGGGGAGGTGCGCTGGGGCCCCCGTAATCAGCCTCAGGCTTTCAGGAAGAAAGGCACCCTGGCAGGAGTGGGAGCCCCAGAAGGACAGAGAACATTTGGAACAGCCGCAGCCGAATCCGACAGAAAGGAGTGTGGGAATAAAACTATCGTTTTCGGAAGACAAAGATGCGGCCAGAAAGCGTGCCTGGGGAGGCAACAGAGCAATGGGTCCCAATACCGTCCACTTTAAAACAAAAAACAAGAAACACACGTTCTCTTTTTGTTCTCCAAGCCATGCTGAGTGATCACCAAGCTTTTGATCCAGGAAAGATTAAGTCTTTTCTCAAGGTGGGAAGGGGGTTGGAGCCTCCAGAAAAGGCTACCATTTGCTGTGCTGTTGAATGTGAAGCACATCATTTCCCGTCTCTCTCCAGTGTACTTTCCTGGAGGAAAGACCTAAGCCTTCCAGACTCCCTTGCAGCGAGCTCGGAGGGGGCGTGAACTCATGTCTGCCAATTAGATGAACTTCCACAGCAGTATCTTGAAGGCAGAAATAAGTTCAAATCATCTGCCTTGGGTTTGAGCTGTTTGCTGCTGTTAAGTTTGCAGAGATGGAGCGGGGGCTACCCAAGAATCTAGATGTCCAGGAATGAGCCCCTGGTGTGCCAACGGGCAGTTGTGACCATAGCTAAATGGACCCCACCTTCCCATAATCAGTGAGCTGTTTGGTGGGAGCTGGGATGCGGTCATAAAGGCAGCAGCTTCCTGGTCTCTGCGTCACAGCTACAGCGCCGGGTTCTCCAGGTCATGCATTCTAGTGACAGGCTCTTGATTCCATCTCCCGGACTGTGGCTGAGGGGCAGCTCCTCCGGCTCAGCCAGTGCTGAGTGTTCACACAGCCTTTCCTGGGGGCCCAATCTAGTGCTCAGACTTCACCTTTTCAAGTGACTTTTCAAGCACCAGTTCTGTGGGGCTCCTGACCCGCCAATTCTTTTCTGCCTGAAATGCAAATATCTAAAAACATTCCGCTTCCTCTAGTTTCAATTTTAAAAAATGATGCAGGAGGTCAGACATGAAAAATGCATGCAGATAAGAAGCCTCGGGGATGGCTCCACCTCTCTGAGCCTCAGTTTATTCTGTAGAATGAAGGCAAAGTTAGTACTGTCAGTACTATCAATAAAGAGTCACCGAACACCGTGACAAGGGTCTGTTTCCCAACCCACGAGCTCTACCACGTGAGACCATGGCACTGTTCAAGAGCAGGGCTGTAATGCCCCTCGTCCCCAAATCTGGGATGTTCTGTGGCTCACTCGTCACTAACAGAATGCAACAAGAAAGAGGTTGTGCACGTCCCAGGGCTAGGTCAGTAAAGACCATTAAAATTCCTATAGTTTTCTTGGAAGTCTTGCTCTTCTGATGTCCCCTGTCACAACCCAGACACTGCCGCGTAGAAGTCCTAAGTCACATGGAAAACCCAGAGGCTCCATCGTCCCAGCTGAGCCCAGCCGTCAGCTCATGTGAGTGAAGAAATCTGTACTAGATCATGCTGGTCCTCGGCTATTAAGTCACAGTCACCCCCAGCCACAGTTCTTCCATCTACGGCCTGCTGGGTAGGGCACTGGCTCTCAGCAACTCTCTCCCCTCAAGGGTGAGCAGGACCTGTGAGTGGCGCTTGAATTGATTAGATACAGCAAAGGTGATCGGATACGACTTCCTTGAGAGAGCACACTAGAGGACAAGGTGCTAAATGGCAAGGTGATATTACTCACGATGACATCACCCTCTGCGTGACTCTGCATGAGCGCAGTGGAGCAGGACTGTCCCCTTGGGCTCCGCAGCTGCCATTTGTCAACTGCCTGTGGGGAAGGCCTCGTGGCAGGAAACCTCACACTGGCTGCCTTAGGAGTACAAAGGACCCCCGCCCCCTGCCCCAAACAATAGCCAGAAAGAAAACAGCAGCTCCATCCTACAAGACGATGGATTCCGCAACAGTCTACAGGTGTTGGAAGTGGGTTTTTCCCCAGTTCAGCCTCTGAGCCATGAACGAGACTACAGTCCCAGATGAGATCTGAATCGTAGCTTGGGAAGACCTCAAGCTGCGAACCCAGCTCAGCCCTGCCCTGCCCCACAGACCCAGGGAGCCCCGAGACGGTAAGCGCATGCTCTCTGCAGCCGCTAGGTCTACAGCAGTACGGTCATCATTCCACCAGTGGAGACCTCAGACACCACGCGGGGGTCAGCAGCGTGCCCTGCCCGTGGGCCTTGCCCATGTATCTCACCCACGGGCTCCACAAGCTTAGCAGTGCTGGCGCCTGTTGACCGCTACTACAATTGAGGGTCGTTGGCTGCTCAGCGGCTGAGGACGGGAACCAGCGCCCGCTCCCCTCAGGTCCTGCGCTGAGCACTTGACCACGTCTGCTGTCTGATCCGCTCAGCATTGCTGCACGTTAGGACCCTGTCCTTCACTAGTGAAGAAACTGGTGCTTGCAAGCACTGAGGCACTGCCCCAAGGCCGCAGAGACCACATGTGGACGGGGAGTTAAGTGAGACTATTGATACAAGCCTCTAGCACGGCACAGGTCCAGTGAATGACTTGTGTGTCCCATGAGTGGTCTGTTACCACAGAACAAATCACCTCCAAAGCTCAGCCTCTCAGAAAACATGTGTGGCCCCGGCCACTGTGAGTCGGGAGTCTGGACCCAGCCTGGCCAGTACCTGTGGCCCTGGTCTCTCGCAGTTTGCAGTCAAGGTGCTGGCCAGGGCTGCAGTTGGGTCAGGACAGGCTGTTGGAGACCTTGGTCCTTTGGGCTGCGGGTCAGAGAGACTGACCCCCGATCCTGAGAACAGAGGCCTCTCCAGCGGACATTAGGATGCCCTCGTGGGGAGCTGGCCAGTGCGCCAGAGGAGGGCCTGGGGTGGACGCCACAGTCATTCTGCCACCTAATCACAACAGTGCATGCCATCGCTTCTGCTGTGCTATTGATTAGGTCCAGCCAGCACCCAAAGCCAGCCAGCACCCAAAGCCAGCCAGCACCCAAAGCAGGAGATCACACAGGAGCGTGAGGACCAGGAGGCAGGGGTCCCCGGGGCATCTCAGGGCTGCCTGACCAGGGGCTACGCTGGGTACTGGGCTTGGCAGAGCCTCGGTGGGCTGGGGTGTCAGGGGTGCCCTCTGAGGGTCCCCGAGAATCCAGCCCAGAGGCCAGGCCAAGTCACCCTCCTCTCTCCTTCCTGGTCCTAAATCTCTGGCTTGGGAAAATCATTTTCTATAATTAAGTTTTTTTCTGTCGCTCGCTAAGCAAGAAGCTTCATTATCACGCTCAGCCCCTGTGCGGTTACATTTGTGACACGCAGCTCATTTCCTTTGACTCCACGTTATCCTCCCACTGTCACGCAAGTGCGGCTCTGATTTGTAAAAAGCTGTCTCCTCGTTATTTGCCCATTAGAGAGTTGTGAAGAGCGGCATCCTAAGAACCATATTTCAGTTTTAATTTCAAATAAAAATGAGCTTAATCATGAGGCTTTAATGATGCTTATTTCCACTGCTTCTTTTTTGGGGAGTGGAGGGATTTGAGACAGGCTTTCACTGTGTAGTTCAGGTTGACCTTGCACTCACTGTGTGGCCCAGGTTGGCCTCGAACTTTCAGCGATCTCCCTGCCTCAGCCTCCCGAATGCTGGGATTACAGGCGGGCACCACCACGCCCGGCTTCCGCTGTATCTTTTGCCCCTCGCCTCCAAAGGCCTGAGTGAGCCTCCTATAGCCGAGTTTTTCAGTGGCTCTTTTATTCCCTGCTTCCTCTTTCTTCTTTTGTCTATGTTGGGCCAGAGGCTGGGCCTGGGG
>RJWM01016375.1:0-45928 GCA_004363535.1 Dasyprocta punctata
TATCATTCTCTTCTTCCCACATGAACAGAGCTCTAAAAGGTTCCCTCGGTTCAGGGCTGGAAAGAGAAGCTGAATTGATTTTTGCAAAATAAAACCCAGTGAGACTTTACTGACAACTACAGGGCTCTTCCGTCCGATGCTCTAAATTTACAATCCTATCCACCGTGCATCTCCGCATACATTTCCACTGCAGGTGGGTATATTTTCATGTTAGCAGGGAAAAATTAATTTTATAACTTAGGGTCTTCCAGAAACCCTCAAATGCTTCTGACTTAACACCTTGCTCCTGTTGAAGTCTTTGAAGCTGAATACATGTGCAGGGCTGACCTGAGAGCGAGGAGACGCCTGGGGGGGTGGGGCAGGATGGGCCACGGCTGAGGACACCTGGAGACTTTCCTAATTCTCATCATCTGTTGCTTGGAAGGGTCTTTGAACCCCTCCCAAGATCCTGCTCAGGTTTTCTTTCTGCATTTTCCACTTCAACCCCTTCCTTGTTCTGAATACAGGCCTCCCAGAGCCAGGCTCTGCTCAGCTACCAGAGTTACGAACTCTGCAGTGGATCTTGGTCCTTCTGGAGCCCTAAAGATCATACCGCTTGCCTCAGTTATTTGGGCCTTCGCCGTGTACTCTTTTGGGAGATTGGGGATCTAGGCACAGACCCCAATAGCTCAGACCCCCACATCCTCCTCCTGCGGACAAGCCTGATCCAGGTCCAAGCAGTAGTTAACAAAACCCACATGGCTTTAGGTGACTTCGTCCATGGTGCTTTTGGGAACAGGGAATGTATCAGAGCGTCAGTCAGGACAAACAAAGCAGCTGAATCAAGGCCCTAGGTGTGTTAACTTCCCTAGTTGTCCTTTGAGGCTCCATTGCACCCTGATTCACTTCTAATGGGCTGGTGGCAAAATTCTGGTTTCTAATGGTCAGATGGCAAAACTCTAAGCCGAGCACTTGCTGGACCAGAAAGACACAGCATATGGCCTGATCTCCTTCAAGCAGAGTTTCAGGATAATGAGAGAGAGAGATTTTTCCTCAAACAGTGGAAGAGTTTGAGATTTGCGCAGTGAACTATGTGAGGTGAAATTAAAGGGGTAATAAGATGTGCCAACCCTGCATGAGTGGGCACCTTTCCTAAGTACGGAGGAAGGAACCTGCATCCGTCCTGTGAGGGGGGCAGTTTCTCCAGTGGGCGCTGAAGTCACACGCTCTCAGACCACGCACTCTGCTTAAATGAAATCCTTCCCTGCTTGTTAAAAGGGATGTGTTCAGCTACTCATTCATTCAATGAACAGATACTGATCATTGTACGAGACAGAGGATGATGTCAAACTATCACTAGAGGGTGTGAAATAAGATAAAGGAAATCGGTATGTATGAAGAATAAAGACACAGGTAAAACAAATTGTAAAACTAAATAAAGCTTGTTTTAGAAAGCTGTGCAGGGTATTCTACTGGATACTCTACCATTTATAAGAACGTATGCATTCTCTAATTACGACGAGAATGTCTCAGATGTTGTATCTATTGCTGCTTTGCACACAGCTGCTATCCTGTTCTTGGCTCTCAGAAGTAGAGAGAAAATGTATAAAGGAATGGGTGGGTGGTTACAATTAGGGGATGTTATACTGTAAGACTCAGAACTTATAGCTGCTATGAACAGCAACGGGGTCATCATACTTAGTGTTGCTTGACTGGTTCAGCTGACTTCTCTCCAGAGGGAAAACTCCCGGAAAAAAGGCAGTGTTCTTTATATGCAACACTATGAGCCCGATGCGTAGGACAGGTCAGGGACCTAGGATAGGTCCCAGGTGCAGGTCCTTCGCACTTGATACCTAGATCACTGCTGTGCAGCGGATAAATTCAGAAGCCTAGGGGTTATCAGTTCAGCTGGTTCTTTATAAATCCCACCAAAAAAGAAGTCACTATACTCAACTAAATGCTACATGGGGCAGATTGACTTGATTTATTCATACTGCTAAACTTCATAATTCACCTCCATCAAATCTCTTGAAAAGATTGCAAACACAAGCAAGAACACCTGCACACCATAAAAATTCACCTTTACAATTATTAATACTATAAGTGATAACACAGTATCATCACCTTCGTCCTAAAGATGTAGCACTTTCTTTCCTAAATTTCTCTTTTGTCCCAGAAAATCCGGTGTGCCGCTTTCGTGGGCATGAGAACCAACCAGAGAGGTCCGGTCCGTGGTCACCCGTGCGGGGCACAGATGTGCGTCTTTGCGGTTTGCCTGCTCGTGTGCACTGGTGGTCTCACTGGCAGAGCCACGATCTTTCTCACTCCCTGTGTTTTTTTCTGGCCAACCTGGATGGCAGTTCTGGAAATCTTTCCCTCTTCCCCTGCTGCCCTTCCAGCCTTGGTTGACTCCATGACCAAGGGAGAATACTCATCTCTTCCACTTGGGGGGCCAGGGTCATAACATGCGTGGACACAACTTCCCGCTGGCCCTTTGGGACACTGCCATCAGGACGTGCCCATCACTCTGGAGAAAGTGAGAAATGCCCACCTGTGCGTCCTCTAGCTGCAAACCCCAGAGGGCCCAGCTGAGAGAGGTGGCATCGCTGGCCAGTGAGTGAAACTTCAGACAGTTCCTCTGGAGCTCAGCCCCTGAACTGACGGCATCTGGAGTGGGGCGGAGCCGTCCCGTTGTGTCAGGGGTAAGCGGCAGATGTGTTAGTGAAATCAATCGTTGTCATTATATATCTGCTATACCCAGAATGGTTTGCTGCACTCAATAGACACCTGCAAATCCCCCCACGTTAAGCATCAAATTTCTGACTATGCTGTATCCTAATTCAATGAACAGAGAATAAAAAAAAAATCATAAAGGAGAGGACTCTTCTCCAATCAAAACGTTCCTGCCTTAAATGTCAACCAGTAAGTGAGAGAAGCAGGCAGGGAGGGTGGGGCCAGATGAGCATCCTCAGCAGCGGGTACCAGGTGCCACCCACCTGGCCACCCTGCGGCGGTGACTGCGTCTCATCCCAAGGCCTTCTACAGGCTGCAGTTCAGTGGCATTGTAACACCACCCCAACCAAAGGCTTTAACGCGAGGGGAGCAAGCTGACATTAGGAAATTCACGACCGTCACTTTTCACTTCTGGGTGTAGGTGGACGAGAGAAATTGAGGCCACTGTGGAAGTCGTACACCAGAGGCTCAGACAGCCTCGTGGTTTGTGCGGACTCAGTTGATGCTGACGGGATGGAAGAAGCCAAACCTGAACTTCGTAAGATAGCGAGGTGTACCAGTCAGGGTTTACTAGAGAAACAAGATACACAACTGTATAAGGAATTACAAGATTGGCTTATGACAGTCAGCACAGAGCCCAGTGAGGGAGCGTGCAGAGGGTGTCTGCAAGCTGGAGGGGGAAGGGTCCAGCCCAAGGGCTGGAGCTCACTGCAGTGTCCTGCGCAAGTCTGTATCAGGAGGCCGATGGGTCTACGATGAAACACTGAAGAATCTACGATGGAAGGGTGAAGAGTCTACTGAAGAATCTACGATGGAAGGCTGAAGAGTCTACTGAAGAATCTACGATGGAAGGCTGAAGAGTCTACTGAAGAATCTACGATGGAAGGCTGAAGAGTCTACTGAAGAATCTACGATGGAAGGCTGAAGAGTCTACTGAAGAATCTACGATGGAAGGCTGAAGAGTCTACTGAAGAATCTACGATGGAAGGCTGAAGAGTCTACTGAAGAATCTATGATGGAAGGCTGAAGAGTCTACCACGAAGCTGAACAGCCTGTGCCAGAAGCCAGGAAACGATGTCCAAGCTGAAGGTGAAGACTGGAGCTTCTCTGAAGCAGCAGCACTCAGTCCCTCCTCATTTGCCTTTTATTGTATGCAGGCTGCTCCCCTGGGGTGAGGGTAACACTCACACCATCTGGGTGCCTCCTCTTGCACAGGCCGAGGATGTTACAACCTAGGGACCCTGACTCCCTGCTGAATCACTGAGTTAAACTTCCGACCTTCTTCAATTGACACAATGAACAACGTTGTAGAACTGTAACTACTTTTTCTCTACACCCCAGGATGGAGAGATGCTGAGTTACTTAATTAAGCTTCTGGACTTCTCAAGTTGACACAATGTATAAACCATAACACCAGGGTATCTGAAAATCAAGGAATTCCTGCACGTACCATCATTGCTAACAAGACCTGAGGAACTCACTGCCTCTCACTGAAACAGAAATTGTTAGCAGGGAAGGAACTGAAGTCATCAACTCCTTGGCATTTGCAGCCCACCCGTGCAATCATGGGAGACGGACTCAAAGGAAGACCTCCAAGACCACATGACATGATCATTCCAAGAAAGAAGATGTTGCAGCAACAGAAAAAGAGATGAATATCAGTGCCTTCTGTACCTGTGCGGAGCAGGTTTTCTCCGGTCTGATTTTGACAAATGCAAGTGAACCCGCCGCCCGCTTTGCCTGTTTGCCCTCCTAAGTACCCGTACAGCTCTGTCAGGTGCCCAGCTTGTGGAAGGTGAGTGAAAGCGGTGGTTTTCACAGTGCTGTCTTTTGCCTGCACCACAAATCTCTTCATATTACATGTTGAGAAGCCAAGCAAGAAGAGTAAATTGACCAGAAAACAGTTGTGGAAATTTGACCTGAAGTTAGTGAAATGAAACTCTGAAGAGTAAAAAAAAGAAAAGTGAGGGAAACCATAGTGCCAGAATTAGAGGGTGGGGTGGGGAGTGGGTCTGGGAATCAAATCAGGGTCTCACACACAGCAGGAAGCAGTCCTGTACCAGTCAGCTACACCCCAGGCCCACCAAAATTCCTCCACATGCATGTAGTTTACATGGAGCTTCTACCTCAGTCATACAGTGACTTAAGACTTTCAACGGTGATCGTGGTATTTGGACAAGTTTTCATTTTATTGAGCCAGACTCTCTCCTTCCTGCTGAGGTCGCCCAAAGCAGACAGAGTCAAAGTGCCCCCCACAACACACACACACACAAGCAGTCAATCTGCTCCACTCAGGCGTCCAGAAACTGGCAGCCTAAACTACCCCCACACACACTTAGGTAAGAGTGAACACAGTAGTCTGACTAATGCCACAAACACACTCCAGTCGCCTCAGGCCAAGGTACTGGGTATGACAGGGCCTTTAGTCAGTAGAGACCGTTTAAAATCCGGGGTGATTTCATTACTACTTGACCTTTCTTGGTTTCCCTGCCCCCATCCCATCTCCTTAGCAGATTGTACCAGGACCGCACAGCATTCTGCCACTCTGATTATTTTCTGAAGACACAAGGAAGCAAAGTAAAAAAAATGCTAGAGGTTCCTCCAGGACAGCCTGGATGAACCAGGCTTAGTGAGTGAAATATTTGCCATCAACAAGTAGTCATTTTTTATGTTGCCATTCCTGTTTCACAGATCAGCTTATGATTAAAAGAACAACTCAAAAATGTTGGCACAGGTACTAGTCAGTGCTAAGTGGTTCTCTGAATAAAACAATGAATGAGCAAGGTGTAGTTTCTGTCCTTAGTCACTTACTCTCGCTGAGACAGGCCGAGGAGAAGGGGGCTGTTGACCTTTTTCTGGGTTGTATAAATGATGTGGGATTTGTTCCCTGCGCCCCTTCCCTGCCGCAGATTCTCACAGAATTCAAGCCCTGAAAACTTCCCCTTCTTTTGCAAGTGCAGTCACAGAAAAATGTGCAAACTGGCTTTTTACTTTTATCTTCCAATGCCACAATCTACCCCACCAAATCACTGCCTTATCTCCACGTGATAGCCAAGTCGGGACAACGCAAGAGGGCTGTCCCTGCAACTCACCCGACTGACGGCCTGAGAGGCCTCTCCTGCAGAGCCGGGGCTCACACTGCTGCTGTTCCTCATAATTTACCTCGTGACATCCTCTGCTTTCCATTTTTAAGTAGCACATAAACAAATACCTGAACTTCGAAATGTTTTCTCATTATACCACTAAAACTCATTCGAGTACCCCAATAATTCACATGGTAGCTTCCCAAAAAATACCCACATCCCAATTCCAAGAGTTTGTGTCTGTGTATTACTTGGCATGGCAAAAGGGCCAGGCGTGGTGGCGCATGCCTATATTCCCCACTCAGGAGGCTGAGCAAGTTCGAGGCCAGTGTGGTCTACACAGTGAATTCAAAGCCAGCCTGAGCTACGTAGTGAGACCCCGCCTCGAGAAAAGAGAAACTGCAATCTTTTGGGACCAGGGACGTGAGTGGGTGATACAGCACTTGGCAAGCAAGCATGAGGCCTTGGGGTCCATTCCAGAGGGCAAAAGTGAGAGTCTAGAAACCTACTAAACGCACTTTTACGGGTCAGAAATTTGGGAAAGCCGTGGCTGAGAGATGCCTCCTCTCCATGGTGCTCAATGCAGTTGCTCAGTATCTGGGTGCCAGCATCCACGACAGCTTTGTGCACCTGCCTGGTCTTTCCTGGCTTGGCTGGAAAGCTGAATACAGCTGGACCCTGTCCTCCCCATGCAGTGTTAAGCAGTTTTCCACATAATTTCCGTAGCAAAGGGGCTGGTTATCTTCTTATACTGTGCATCTTCTTGAAAACCCAACAGAGAAAGAATAGGATCTCCTCTCTCCTTGCTCCTATAGTCAAAGAAATCGACAATATACCCTATGAGGTTCACGTGTGCAAGGTTTGGTCCCCAGCATGGCCACATTCAGTGGTGGGGTGTTGCGACAATGACTCAATCATGAGGACTCTCACTTAGACAGTGGGGTCACCACTGATGGATTTCTAATCTGGTGACATCACTGGAAGGTGACAGAACCTCAGCAGGTGGGGCTTAGTGAATGGCGTGGGTAATGGGCACACAGCCTTGGGCACTGTACCTTTTTCCAAGCCCCTTCCTCTCTGGCTGCCTGCTTCCTGAGGCAGTGAGGTGAGCAGTTTTCCTCCGCCACACCCTCTTCCACTGCGACCTTCCTGCCGCAGACCCAGACCCTGGCACACGCTATGCTCTGTACCGAGCTGCGCCTCCTGCCCTACAGGGTTTTTTCATTTCTGAAAATGTCAGATTTTTTTTTTCCTATTTACTTCTACCATAATGATCAGAAAACATGATCTGCAAAGTCAGACATCAGCAAAATCTTTCCATAAAGGGCCAGAATAAATACTTCACATTTTTCAGACAACTTTGTTTCACTTTTATTGGCACATGCTTGCAGTACATAATGACATTATGCGGGGAGTTGGCACCTGCAGGGAACACATCTTTTGTTTTTTTTTTTTTTTTGGTGGCACCAGGGGTCAAACTCACAACCTCACGTCTGCCAGGCATGGGTTTAAGCCACCGAGCCAAACTCCTGGCCCTAGATTTTTGAGACAGGGTCGCACTATGTAGCTCAGGCTGGCCTTGTGCTCACGTTGTAGCCCAAGCCAGCCTTGAACTCACAACACTTCTCCTACCTCAGCCTCCTGAGTGCTGAGATTAAAGGTGTGCACCACCACGCCCCGCCAAGTCTTCTTTTTGCATCCTCTTCCTCTGGCTTCTCCCTCCTTCTCTTGGTGCGGTTCCCAAAGTAACTGATTTGTCAAGAAACAAAGGTGGCTATATTTCAATGAAAACTTTTCTCACAAAAGAGTGTGGATGGCCAAGTTGCGTGGTGGGCCACCATCGCCGAGAACACACGGTCTATGTGCCACTGATTTTCTGCTGACAGTTAAGACTTGCTGCTACCTTATATGTGAAGATTTATGCTACTGCATGTATGCCTGAGAGCCAATTCTCATCTCATCCCTGCCCTGCTCCGCTTTGGTAAGGCTGAAGTCCGAGTCACAGAAACACCTGCCTGTGTTATTCTAACACCATGATTAGGAAAACGGACTTCGACTTCACCCTCTGAAGCAAGCTCCTCATGCCTCTCCCTCCCCAGTTCCTCATCTATAAAGGGAGAAGGTAATACACCAACCTGCACGGGGCGAAGACAAGCAGTGATCTGAGATAACCCGGGAAGCACTTAGAATGCCCGACAGCCTGCGATCATTAGCAGCAGCTGCGGGTTCCGGACACCGTTCAGAGCGGCAAGTATAATTACGCCCACGTTTCCAAAGAAACGAAGGCTCACAGGGTCCAGACGATCTGCCCAAGCTCTCACGTGTCAAAGCACAGACCCCCTCCTTCTAAATCCAACACTTCCGGCACACAGGGAATTCCCAGGCAAGGCCGCACTTGAGGACACCCAGGGAGCGCGGCTGGGAAACCCGCAGGACCAAACCCTTTCTCTGCAGGTTTAGCTCTGCTGCCCAGAGACTGTTCCAGGGCTCCAAGGGGATCTTGGGGCCAGGCTGACGAGGTCGGCAGGGGATCCGTCCTGCTCTGGCTTCTCCTCTCGGGAAGCGGCGTCGCCCGGCGGCGACCTTGCAGCTGTCGGCGGCGCGGGCCCACCTGGGCTCCCCTTCAGAACTCCGCGTGCCTGAAGCGCCTGGAGCCTAAAAATACCATCGCCCCGGCTAAGCCTCCGGATCGGGCGCTGGGACTTGATACACGGGCGCCAGCTGGGCGCGGCGAGGCTCGCCTGGAAATCCCAGCATTCTGGGAGGCCGAGAGAGAAGGATCGCAAACTCGAGCCCAGCCCGGGCAACTCAGCGGGACCCTGCCTCAAAATAAATAGAAATACATAGGACTGGGACTACACCTCGGTGCAAAGGCCCTGGATTCAATCCCCAGCACCGCAGAAAATAAGGAATAAAATAAAGACGGCGCGACTCCACGCTGAGCCGCCCGATCCGCCGCTGGGGCCGCAGTCCCTCTGCCCCGAGCTCGCGCCCCGCTCCCGGCGCCCGACCGCGGGGCCCCGGCCGCCGAGTGCCCGGGATCCTCGGCGCCGCCGCACCCCGTGACCGTCACGCGGCCTCCTCCGCCCCGGCTGACGCGAGCTCGTGACCGGCCGCCCGGGCGCCGAGCCGAGCGCGGGGCGGGCGCCCGGACGCCGGGGGCGGAGCCACAGGTCGGGCCGCTCCGAAGCCCCCGACGGGCGGCGCGTGCGCAGTCTCTCACCACGGGACCTCCTTCCCGCCGCGCAGACTAGGAAGCGGGACGCCAAATCTGTCCCGCGCAGCCGCCGCCGCCGCCGGGCGCAGAGCGAGCAGCCGCCGGCCCGAGGCGCGCCTGCGCACGTCCTCACGCACGCTCCGGCGTACGGCGGCGGCCAGGGGTCGCGAGCCGGTGGAGGACCCGCGCGCGGAGGAGCCCGAGGACGCAGCGCCTCTCCCCTCCCTCCCCAGTCCCCTCCCCGTTCCCTCCCCCTCCCCAAGAATGTTCCGCTACGAGGTGAGCCCCGGCTACCGGAAGTGACCCCTCCCAGCCCCGCGCCCCTCTTCCTCCTCGCCGGCCGGTCCGCCCCGGGGAGGGGGCGCCTCGCGGGGAGCGGGCCGGGCCGGCGGCAGCCGCGGCTACGCCGGTGTGGGTGGCGCGGCGGACCGGGCTCCGTGGGGGGCGCGGGCCGTGAGGCGCCGCCAGTGACCCTCCCGCCCGGGCCCCGGCCCGGGCCTGGCCGTGAGGAGCGGCGCTCCGCGGAAGCCCGGACCGAGTTTCCCGCCCCGGCCCGGAACCGCCGCGCCCCTCTCGACGCGCACCGGGGTCCGGCGGCCCGGACTCGCCCCGCACCGCCCCGCGCCGCCGGCGGAGGAGGGGGCGTGCCCCGCGGAAGCTCTGCTGCCGGCGCGGGGCCGCGGCGCCCGGTTGCTCCCGCTGACCTTGAGCGCCTTGGGCTCGGCGCGCGCGAGTCGGGGTTCACAGGGTGGAGGACCGAGCGGGTGACCCCGGGAGGCGGGGCGGCTGTAGGAAGCAGAGATTTGGCTTGGTCGAGTTTGGCGATTTGGAGGCCAGGACCGCCAAAGTGGCCTCTGATTTCGGGGTGGTAGCTTTCTGGCTTTGTGTGAGTTGGAGAGGCCGCTGGGATGGGTAGAAAAGTCTTGAAGAGAGACTGACCCTCGACTAGATGGCAGGGCTGTGATTCCGAGTCTTTGACAGTGGGCACAGGTCCACACGGGCGGAGTGCTCCTCGACAGGACCGACTGTCCGTAAACAGGAGTGTGGGCAGGAGTCGCCAAAAGGAAACAGAATAAATCAGATGAATCAAAGCAAGGTTTTGTTAAGCAGAACGTAGTTTGGTCCTCACAGCGCACTTGGGGGAAGTGATGTTTGTCCCTGCGCCACTACTTAAGACGTTGAGGCCTGGAACCTTCTGAGACACAGCAGGTTCTCAGAAGATACTTAATTATTAATCAGAAAAGTGACTTCTCTGTGTTCGCACTACCTGTAAGAATGGAGCTGGAGCTCCAGCCCCCCAAATCACTGGTGATTCTTAGAGCTCACTTAATTGTGGTTGAAAATTTAGCTTTCTGTGTTAACACCGGAGTTTAGATTATAGGAAACAGGAGGAAAGAATGGAAAATGTAAAGAAAGCGTTAAATAGTGATGGCATAGCTGAAAAGATGATGTGAATATAGTTAGGAAGACCTGAGTTCCGTTGCTAACGGTGCAGGAAACTCGAGCAAGGTAATGAAAGTGTTGAGTATCAGTTATCTCCATTCCAGCCAGTGAAGTGAAGAGTGTGTGCTTCGTTTCTTAGGTGTCTGAGGAAATACTGAGAGTAGATTCTTTTTCTTTTCTTTTTTTTTTTTTTATTGCGGCACCGAGGATTGAACTCACAACCTCGCGCCTGCCAGGGCAGGCGCTTAAGGCACTGAGCCAAACTCCCAGCCCTGGTTTTTTGAGGCAGGGTCGCACTATTTAGCTCAGGCCAGCCTTGCGCTGGCGTTGTAGCCCAAGCCGGCCTCGAACTCACAACGCTCCGCCTACCTCAGCCTCCCGAGTGCTGGGATTAAAGGCGTGCGCCACTACGCCCGGCTTGAGAGTAGATTCTTGATAAACTAGAGAAATGGACTGCTTGGTGGGAGGAGTCACCTGAAGTAAGGAATAGGAACTAGAAGTCAGAAGAGAGAAATTGCCAGAAATACCCAGTGTCGGGGACAGTAAGGAGTAGGGAAAAAATGCCATCTTTACAGAAAGTCAGCTGACTAGGGTTTCTAGCTCAGTTTTAGAGTGTTTGCCTAACATGCTGGACACCTGGGTTTGATCCCTAGCACTGGGGGGAAGAAATCTGTAGGTAATAGTGGCATAATGTGCCTGTAGTCTCCACACTCAGGAGGCTGAGGCAGGAGGAACACTTGGGCACAGGAGTTTGAAATTAGCCTGGGTAACAGTAAGACTTTATCTCTTTTAAAAAATATATATTTTTAAGTCATAATGAAACTATTATATTCATTGAGAAGAGAAGATGATTGAGATGAAGTCTTACTATGCAGTTTAGGCTGGCCTTGAACTTACTTTGTAGCCCAGGCTGACCTCAGACTTGCAGCGATCCTCCTGCCTCAGCCTCCCGAGTGCTGGGATTCAGGGCCGTGCTCCACCACACCCACCCTTAGAATATTTTTTAAGAAGGATGTAAATTTCACTTATGAAAGCTATTTTTTTCTCCTTTCAGTCTTTAGAGGATTGTCCTCTAGATGAAGATGAAGATACGTTTCAGGGCCTTGGAGAAGAAGATGAGGAGATCGATCAGTTCAATGATGATACTTTTGGGTCAGGTGCAATTGGTAAGTGACATTTTTCTGTTATGGCAGCACCTTGGCCTCTTGTTCTTTCCAAGTGCTTTGTCTTGGGAGTGACCTCCTTCATCCATTTGGCAACCTAATGTCTTCTCGAACTCAGTCAGCATAATCTGCCCTTCACTCGGAATAGTTCATCCTTCTGCCTTTGGCCTCTGGAAAACCACAGGTCCTCTAAGCCAGGAGTCCCCACACCTGGTAGTAGTCGGGGGCCCATTAGGATGCTCGTGGTGCAGCAGGAGGTGAGCGGCAGGTGGGCTGAGCCAGGAAAGCTGCTGTGTTCCCAGCTGTCCTGTCATTTGTCACCACCTGAGCTCCCCTGCCTGTCAGACCCGTGGCATCAGACTCTCACAGGAGCTTGAACCCTACCGCACATGAGGCTCAAGGTTGCGCGCCTCCTTAAATCACTCCAGAACCACATCCTCATGCCCCTCCCCCCTGAAAAACTCTCTTCCCTGAAACTGGTCTCTGGTCCCAAAAAGGTTAGAGGCCTCTTCCTGTGCCCCGAAACCCTGTGGTCTATGCTAGGTGGTCATCACTACTGAGGAGTTCAAATGCTGAGGGAAGTAGACATTTTCAAGAGATGTTACTAATGAGAAAGAGTTTTAAAGCAGGGTACACAGTATAAGAGTAGCAGACTAGGAGAAATCCGGAGTCTGGCACAGGTGCATGGGTGTTTGAAAATTGAACTATCACTGCTATGTTGCATAGCCATTGTGGTTATCTTAGAGTATCTCCAATAAAATAGGAAGCTCACCATACCTAGAGCTGTGGTGCTAGGAAGGCTGCGTACGTTATATATCCCTAGGACCGTAAGTGTCCCATTCCTGGATACAGAAAACCTCTAGGGGTCAAAAGGAGTGGAGGAGCTAAACTGAACACACAGCCGGAGTGTAAGTGCCAAGGTGAAGAATTGAGGAAGCAATCGTGTATGCTGAAATTTGAGAACAAAATTTACTTAAAACGACTTTGGAGCAAGTGGACTAATTGTGGATTTAAAAAAAACATGAGCCAGGCCTGGTCGCACATGTCTGTAATCCCAGCACTTGGGAGGCTGAGGCAGGAGGATCACGTGAGTTCAAGACCAGCCTGAGCTACAAAGTGGGTATAAGGCCACCCTGAACTGCATAGTGAGGCCCTGTCTCAAAAAGACAAAAAAATCCCAGACATGGTATGTCAGGGTCAGTGCGGTGCTGGCGGGTCATTTTGCCGTGACTCTTGGCGTTGGAATGCTGTTGGGCTGTGTGAGTGATTTCCTTGGAACTGCGGCACTGACCACACAGCCAGTACTTGAAGTCAAACGGTAAACAGGAGGAGGCAGTTTAGCAGCGTGAGTGACTCTGAGAGGCTCCGAGGCAAAAGCCAGCATCATCATCAAGTGATCTCACAGGTGCTGGCCTCGCGGTGCCTGAGCAGCTCCAGTTTACAGGCGAAGGCAACAACGTCTGCCGTCGGCAGCCGTTTACAGGATTCCGCAGCAAACTAAAGCTGTCCTAGTGGAAAGGAGCGAGAGAGGTGCTGCACGTGGGAGTGAGACTCATCTCAGAGGGAACGGAAGACGCTGCGGAGGAGAACCGCAGCTTAGGGGACAAGGGGTCCAGGAGGAAGGCGGGACCCCAGGGGCCGTGCACTCTGCGGGGGGATCGCAGGGCACTCTGCAGAGCGGGGTCACAACGCAGGGAGCCGTCGGGAGACACGCTGTATTTTGGAGCTCGTTTAGTAATAACTTTCAGCATGCAATGGTAGCTGCAGGTCGTGTGCGCTTATCTTGGAGTCTCTCTCTGTTAAAATACTCTGCTGAGTGTTACTGCTTTGCGGCCAACTCTTCACTGGTAAAACGAAGCTGACGAGAGTGATGTGCGGGTGCGCCGTGTGAAGGTCAGGCAGCACAAGCGTCTACCCTGGGCAGGAGAGGCTCTGTCTTGCTTTCTCATTGACTTTCCAGAGTACCCGTCTTTTTCTGTTTGCTTTTCCTCATACAATAGCAATATTGCGTTTAAAAGGGTGTTAGAGTAGACAGAGCTGTATTTTATATAAGGAGAAAGTATACACACGTTAAAAGGCTCCTGGGTTCTCGGAAAGAACAGGTAGTGAAAAGGAAATGTGTGATCAAAAGATACAGCAATGGTTTTTTAAAAAAGTTTTAAATTTATTACAGTGGCAGACATATTGCCGTTAATTCCAGAATACTCTTCCTCGTTTTGAACACACTTACCCTGTCGTGCTTGTCACTTTCTGAAGCAGTTCCAGAAGACCTTGTGAGTGTCTCTAAGAGGGTCACCTGATCAAAAGTACGGTGAACACTACTCCTGCCTTGTGCCGCCCAGTGGAAAGGCGGCTCGAGACAGCATCACAGGGAGGCCTTGTCCGCGTGATTCACCAGGGCTGGCACTGCTCGACTTGCGCTCTGCCCCAAAGTCAAAATGACCATGAAAAAGAACATTTTGGGTTGATTCAGGCCATTGAGGCAGCCGCAGCAGTGCAGCTGAGGACGCTCAGGAAAGGGCTCCCAGAACTGCTCGGGAAATTGTCGAGAACAGTAAGATGAGTGCATTTGCAGGGGAAGAGAGTATTTAAGGGGATTAATGCCACAGTGTCTCTTACTGCGATAAATCTTTAATTTTAAATATTCAGTGTATTTTCCAATCGCTCCAAATGTGGTTCTGTCACTTTGTACCCTGGGGTGGAAGAGTGATGAGGAAGTACCCTCTTGGCAGGCACTTCAGCGCCTTCCTGTAACCCCAGCTACACAGGAGGCCAGCATGAGCAACTTAGCAAGACCATCTCAAAATCCAGAAGGGGATGTAGCGCAGTGCGAGGCCCTGGGTTTGTCCTTAGGACTACAAAAACATAAATCCCAGCACTCGAGAGGCTGAGGTAGGAGGAGCATTGTGAGTTTGAGGCCAGCTTGGGCCCCAACGTTGAGCACAAGGCCGCCCTGAACTACATAGTGCCACCCTGTCTCAAAAAACTAGGGCTGGGAGTTTGGCTCAGTGGCTTAAGCGCCTGCCTGGCAGGTGCAAGGTTGTGAGTTAGATCCCCAGTGCCACACACACACAAAAAAAACCCATAACTCACATGCAAATAATTTGGTATGGAGGTGCTTTCCTAGTACATGTGAGGCTGCGAAGCTAGGGTTCCATTCCCAGCCTCCCACCCAGAAAAGGGACTTTTTGGTTAACAGAGTTAATAATGGAGACAAGATTGCCAAAGGTGATCCCTTGCCTTTGAGAATTTCAAAGTACAAGTCTTTGTTCTTCAGATTGCCTTGATACTAATATTATTTTAAAAGTTACCGAGGCAGTCTGTGGCTTGTTGGGTGCCCCTCTGTGGGGACTCAGCAGCATGGCTGGTGGAGCTTGAACCAGTAGGCAGAATATTAGACTGCTGACCTGCATTTTGGTTTTATTATTTTTGATTCATGGAGTGGGTATCTTGAGTACCTCTTAGTGCGGTTAATGTTTTAGGTCCCTGGTGACAAATGGTCTGATGTCACCTTTCCTTAAACCAGTCATTGTCTTCTGAACAACAACAACAACAGCAACAACAAAAAAAGTTTGCATCATCTCAGGGCAGCAGAGTGCTGCTGTACTCCCTGCTGGTGCTCTAGAAATACAAGTGCACGCCTGCCGACGTGTGCCGTGTGTTGCCAGCACTCACAGCAGGTGAGTGAGGTGAGATACTGTTGTCACCCTCCTTCCAACAGACAAGGAAGCAGCACGACCAAGAGCCCAAGTAACTGTAGTGAGCGTGAACTTCAGGTCGTGTTCAGCCAGTGTTTGGGGTCTGGACGTCTCCTGCCTGTGCTGAAAAGGGCTCCGGGGTCCATAGGGACCTAGATGGCCTTAAAATCAAATCATCTCTACTTCCTTTTTAGTTTGCTTTTATTGAAATATATCCCAAAGGTGGGTTTCCAGGGGCATTGACATATAAGCTTAGAAAAGCCGGGAGTTCCGCAGCCCACATCGAGATGCAGGTGAATTAGTGGAAGGGACGCGGTTATCTGTTTCCCTTCATTTCTCAGTTATTCTTTTGCCCAGCTGTAGCATTTTCACCAATAATTAATTGGAGTCACTGCTTTTAGATGATGAGAAGCAGATGCAGGGTGAGGTATTTGCACAGCAGAGGAGGATCTCTCACCAGAGCAAGACGAGCTGCACATGGCGCTGACTGTGCCGTGGCGCAGATTCCTTTGTTACGTGTTTGGAGATGCGGCAGCCCATTCCCAGTGAATCCGTGTGCACAGGAGGCACAACTACAGTGTTTAGTTTTTAAAACCTGTTTTTGGGTCAGGAGTTTGGCTCAGTGGCTTAAGCGCCTGCCTAGCAGGCATGAGGTTGTGAGTTTGATCCCCGGTGCCACAAAAAAAATAAATAAAACGTTTTTTCAGCCTGCTGCGGTGGTACACACCTGTAACCCAGCACCTGCGAGGCTGAGACAGGCTGTGGCCAACTTAGGCCACATTGTAAGACCCTGTCTCAGAAACAGCCTTTCTGTTTCCATATTGGGTCTTCATGCTGCTACGTCCCCAGCCTTTCTATCTTCTCAGGTAGGTTCTCACTGAGTCACTAAACTGCCCGGGCTGGGCTCAAACTCATGATCCTCCTCCCTCAACCTCCAAAAGTGCTGTGTTACAGACACAGACCACCGCACTTGGTTTTCAAAATGTTAGTTTTCAGAACAAATAGATGATGTTTAGTCGGATCTGGTGAAATTGGCCAACATGAGTGTAGGAGGTGGTAACTGAAATCAGGCAATGTAACTTACTGCATGGGAAGCAGTAAGTTAACAAATTAGCTTCTTGAATTTTGGAAATGTAGAACAAAAAAAGTAAAATTGCCAAAAATAAATAAATAAACGGTTTGTCTTTCTTCAGCTTACTTGGGATGGCACAGATACTAATGTCTGGAACGATTTTTAATTACACTGTTCCTCAAGAGCATTACAGATGACCAGGCGTTTAAATTAACACTGATTTTCATGGAAAGTGGATTTTTTTCCCTTTTTAAGCACATCGGAGTGTGTCTATCAAAGGCCATCGTAGTGCAGTTACTACATTAAGTTCTTCTCTGTAAAATGACATTTCCAAGTGCCACCCAACTGGGCACCTGGGTCAGATGACGCCGTCGGGCAGGGAAGAAAATCCCACCTGAGTAGAGAGGAGAGCTGCGGCCCAGCCCGTGCCAGCCTTTATCCCCAGGGCCGCAGGACGGTCCGCAGTGTGACGGAGCCCTCAGCACAGCCAGTGCCTTCGCGTCCACCGTAAGGGCTGGGCGCATGGTGCGAGTCCTGTAATGCCAAGTCTTTAATTCAGAAGTTCACTTTCCTTATGTTTGGTCACGAGAGCTACAAGATACATTATTATAGGACAAAAGTAGCAAATTTAAAATGTTTGTAGTCTGGCCCTGAGAAGGAACTGATCTACGTACACATTGGCTTACGATTCTAACACGTGTGATGTTCAGTTTAGTTGTTAGATTGAAAAGTTGGAAATCGTTCGAGTGTTTTCCAGTAGGAAAAAAATTACATTAAATTTTCAGTGAATTGGAATCATATGTAGGTGTTAGACCAAAAAAATAGCATTATTGTCTGTGTGTGCATACATGAGAAAATGTCCAAGATACATTACTTAAATAAAAAGCTTTAATTTTTTTTTTCTATTTTTTTTGAGACAGTCTTGCTCTGAGTGCAGGCTGGCCTGGAGCTCACTGTGCAGCCCAGACTGGCCTCAAAGTCGCGCATCCTCCTGCTCGGCCTCTGCAGTGCTGGGATGACAGTGTCTGCCGCCACACCCAGCGTCATTTGCAACTTTAAAACCATGGCCGTGGGATTGTGGGGAATGTCTGCGTTCTAAGTTATGTATTCTTGTGCTGTAAACCTGACCATGTCAAAGCTTCATCACCTCTGCCCAGTCCAGCCTGAGAGGTCCAGGAGACCCTAAAGGAGCGCCCTCCTCCTGTGCCGCGACCTCATCTTGTGCACTGCCCCCGCCCGTTCCTTTCCCAGGCAGACACAGTCCTGGCCGTCCATCCGTTCGTCCATCCGTCTCCCCGCAGCCCTTCTCCTGGCCACACTGCCTCCGCTTCGTCCTTTGAACCTTTGCTCAGGTGTCATCTTCTCAGCGCGGCCTCCCCTGGTCACTGGAAGTTTTCAGTTTGCCTTTTTTCCTTCCAACTCCTGAGGGAGTCACTTGTGACTCTTTATTTTTATTACCTGTGATGAGTGAAAGATGAGGACGCAGTCCCCGTTTCACATGGTGCTCTCCACGTAATAGGTGCATACAAAATAGTAACTGAATGAAATAAATAGATGAAAAAGCTGTTTCATCAGCAATTATAATGTAGAAGGAAGTTGTATACCAGTAGTGTGGGTTTCTACTCTTCTTTGAATTTATTGCCAGCCATGTCATCCAGTCTCAAAGCCAGCAGTCGGTGTGGACGTGCGCGGACCCCACTGATCGCGCTTTAGGCTGCTGGTCCAGATGCTAGCATTTTACTCCTGGTGGCCCTTCTGCTCTCGGCACTGAAAAGCCCGCTCTGTTGTCCGCGTGTCTCTAAGCAGAACCTGGACTTCCCATTCGTGCTCCAGATTTGTGTTGTCCTTTGGGTTAACGGGAGAGTTTCGGAAACCTTGGGTGCGGTGTCGCCGTTCGCGATGTGAGCTGTGCTGTCTTACAGACGATGACTGGCAGGAAGCTCACGAGCGCCTGGCTGAGCTGGAAGAGAAGCCACCAGCGGCCGTCAGTGAGCCGGCGGGCAACGGTGAGAGGGATGAGATGGATTTGCTGGGGGACCACGAGGAGAACCTGGCCGAAAGGCTCAGCAAGATGGTGATTGAGAACGAGCTAGAAGATCCAGCTATCATGAGGGCAGTGCAGACCAGGCCAGTTCTGCAAGTAAGTCACCCTGACTTGAGGACTGTACTAGACTAATTAAACCATTAAGCTGTTAAGCTTTAGTGGACTACTCAACTGTTAAGCTTCACCTTTACAAATTACATGTGCCAGAGAAAACTGATAATCCAGTTTCTGATGATAGCGATCCTGGAAGTAAAGTGGGAAAATCATGAGTGCCCTAGAGCCCTGTAGTTTCTTCCTCTAGAGCAGTTGAGGTTCTTTTGGACCTCTGATGCCCAGCAGCAAATGAATGTTCTGATTGCTGCGCACTTCCAGACATTGTGTGCCTGTGTTCTTTTTCGGTAGCCGCAACCAGGAAGTCTGAACTCTAGCATCTGGGATGGATCCGAAGTCCTGAGGCGAATCCGCGGACCGCTGCTTGCTCAGGTATTACCTGCATCCCCTTTCTCTAAACGACTGATACCTAGAAAGGTTAAGAGGTGCCTGGTGCAGCCCGCCTTACTGTAAGGAAGTGTCGGTTTAGGTCATTTGCCCGTGCCGCGGCCCCTGGGTGGAGTGGGAAGGGAACTGCCGGTGCTCCTGGCTTGTGGTCTGAGTTACTTAACGAGTCTTGGCAAAACCATAGGGACAGAAGAGGTGAGTGTTCGCCAGCGACCGGGTGTGGCACAGGTCACTGACTGTAGAGGGACCATGCAGAGGCATTCGGCGAGTGTGAAACTTCTGTATCTTTGTTATGGTGGCAGGTCGGTTATTCTGTGTGTTTAACGAAACTCGGAATTATGTACCAAAGAAGTGAATTTTTCTATGCATAGATTTAAGAAAAAAATGTTAAATAACTACTCTATACTTCGGTATCTGTAATGATTATTTATAAAGCATTTCGAGTAATTTTTCACTTAGCTTTTTAACCGCTTCCTCGATCAGG
The DNA here is from genome assembly GCA_004363535.1 of Dasyprocta punctata. NCBI lineage: Eukaryota > Metazoa > Chordata > Mammalia > Rodentia > Dasyproctidae > Dasyprocta > Dasyprocta punctata. The sequence continues at coordinate 19,415 of RJWM01016375.1, forward strand.
ACATGCCCACCGTGTCTGTGCTAGAGTATGCCTTGCCTCCAAGGCCCCCGCAGGGTCCGGAAGACGAGCGGGATCTCTCTGAGCGTGCGCTGCCGCGGCGGTCAACGTCTCCTGTCATCGGAAGTCCCCCTGTGCGAGCGGTCCCCATCGGCACCCCGCCCAAGCAGGTGGCTGTGCCCAACTTTAACCAGCAGGTACCTCTCCTTAACAGGCACCCAGCCCAGGCCTCGGGAACCTGGGCAGAGTTACGTGGGCGATGGGCAGTGAGGGAGGAGGGTGGAAGTCTCAGGCAGGAACTGCATTAGAAAGAAGAGTAGCCGTTAGAGGAGAAGTTAGTCCAGCTAGAGACACAGCCCCCGGCACCCTTTGCCGTCGCCACCGCCTTTTCAGTGGGGGAGAACAAGGGTAGTTACCCACGTTTACTGCAGGTTCCCTTTTTGAACTGTTTTTCTGGCTGCCCTGTACATTGGCAGAGAGAGGAGTGAAAGCTGGGGGGAATGGGAACTCTCAGCATTGTCCACATCCCTTTTTACCTTTAAGATATCCCTGCTTTCCCTAGAGCCTGTGCAGTCCTGTTCCATAGACTTCCCTCCACCTGAACCAGCAGCTGGAAAGGAAGGCCAATTTGGAAGGTATGGGGGGAGGGCGGGGTCGGTATGGCCCAGTCAGGCTCAGCGCCCCGACACGGTGGAGTCCCGACCCCGCAGGAACTGCCGAGCGTGGCGGCCAGAGCCCAGAGGCTTCCAGTAGGACTTAGCTAATCCTCCAGCTTGCTTACCATTCCTTCTCCCTCACTGCTACCAAAGTACCTCCTCTTGGAGAGAACGTGCAGGTCAGAACATCTGCTGGCACCTCCCTCAGATAGCGTGGAAGGGTGGGGACAGCCAGACAGCCGGCTGCGTCTTCCTCGGTTAAAATGGCACTGTGACCGGAGGCTCCGAGGTTGAACTCTTAGCCAGAGCGATTTGCTTAGACGTAGGGCTGTGCGTTGAGTTGTGTCTCGCGGGGAGGGCTTGCAGGAGGAAGAAAAGCTGATTTCATTGAGTGTAGTTGTGTGTGTGTTTGTCCCGATAGATTCTGTGTCCGAAGCCTGTCCATGTCCGGCCCCCGATGCCACCGCGTTTCCCTGCTCCCTATGGCGAGAGGATGTCTCCGAACCAGCTGTGCGGCGTCGCGGTGCGTCCCCTCCCCTTGCAGCCTGACACAGCCGCCCCTGCTGCCCCGTCAGGGCGAGGAAGCGCTGACCTCTCCCCAGCATCGTTTTTCCTAGTTTAGAGAGAGTCTGTATATTTGTATTTCTGTCCCCAGGTTAGAATACATAGTTCCCTTGTTTCTGAACTCTTTTCTTTAAAACAGTTTATGCTTGTCAGCCTGTTTGCTGCCTGTTTCACAATTTCTAGCATTCCATAATTTCTAGCATTTTTTTTTTATATTCCTTCAGTGGAAAACTACAGTTTGAGGGTTTTCACATCCAAGTTTATACCATCTTTGTACTGAGAACCCTCACTGATCTAACTGTCCTGTAATGTGGATATAATTTTCCTTTTTTTTTTTTTCTCCCCCTGTGTAGAATTCTTCCCTCCTGGGCCCTCCTTTTCCTGCTAGTGCTCCTCCTGTTCTCAGCCCCCTCCAGAGAGCGCAGCTTCTGGGAGGAGCTCAGGTGAGCCCGTGACAGGTGCTGTGGGAAGGGGCTTGCCCCGCGGGCCTTCTCTGCAGCTGGTCACTGCTTTGACTTTCACACCAAGCTGTTCACAAAAGCAGTCTTGGCTTTGCCGTGGTTCAGAGCGGGGTGGGTAGGCGGGGTGCTTACCGTTGAATTGGGTCTGAGATCTTGTCCTCCTGTAGCTACAGCCTGGACGGATGTCCCCCAGCCAGTTCGCACGGGTCCCTGGCTTCGTCGGGAGCCCGCTTGCTGCCATGAACCCCAAGCTGCTGCAAGGACGAGTTGGGCAGATGCTTCCCCCAGCTCCAGGCTTCCGTGCCTTCTTCGGCGCCCCGCCCCCCACCACGCCGCCTCCCCACCCGCAGCAGCACCCTGCCGGCCCAGGACCTCATCTGCAAACCCTACGGTACGGACGCAAAGCATGCAGACCGTGTGCTTAGGATTCCCATGTAGAAGCCTCTGGATGTTTGCTGACTGAAGTGTTTGGAGACGTTTCTGGATCCTCCACTTGGCAATCAGGAAAATGTTAGAGTCTATGGGCTTTCTTATGTTTGCCTCAGCAGTCTCCTGCTTCCTGTGCCCATGCATACGTGACAAGTTAAAGTTACTTCTGTGTCTCCCTTAACGTTCACCTGACAGATCCACACGCAGTGCTGATCGCTCCAGAGTGACTTACAGCTGAGGAACTGAGATAGTGGTGGCTAGAACTTGGCTAATCTCTGTACTAGCCAAGGTGCTTTCTTCTGCCCTCTGGTTTTATAACAAGAGGGGCACAAGATCCTGCTCTGGGGAAATTGCGTTTTGTTATATATAATTCTCAAGAGAAACAACCAATAGAAGATACTTAAATAGAGCTCATTTTAAGGAGTTGGCTCGGGATTCTGGAGGCTGACAAGTCATAAATCCACAGGGCAGGCAGTGGCCAGAAACTCGGGCAGAGCGGAGGTTGCAGGCTTGAGTTTGCACCTTGTAGGCCAGCAGGCTGGAGACTCGGGCAGGCCTTCTGGGTTCCAGTTGGTGCAGAATTTCTGTAGAAACTGTGTGTGCTTTCAAAGCAAGGGACCGGGCGCGCTGTTGAGGGCGGGAGGACAGGCTCTTTCTCCTAAAGCCAGCGAGCTATCCATATTCATCACTTGTGTAAGATGCTGTCACAGCAACATCTGAACCAGGGTCTCATCAGATCACCGCATCCCATAGCATAGCAAGGCTGACACAAAATTAACCCTTGCCCACACGTGTTCTCTGTGACTCTCATGTAGTTAAAGCTGAGTATGTTAAACCTGTTTAGATATTTTTATTAAACAGCAGCGCCAAACAGCAGTGCCCCCACCCACCCAAATTATACTACCGTTTACTATTGAAATTTTGTGATCATCCTCTTAGAAGTTGAAAATTGCTCTTTGTGGAAGACCTGTGGGAATGATAGCTCTTTAGCTATAAGAAGTCTCTTCAGAATGGACTCGGTCCAGTGCCTCGGGCGAGCCTCTGTAAAGTTGCCCTGTGCTGACCGCGTTTTCACGCTTGCGTGCCCTCGGCAGGGCGCAGTTGAGAGCCCTGCTTCCTCCCTTTCCCGTAGATCTCAGGCCCCAGCCTTCCGAGCAGACACGACCCACCTGCACCCGCAGCACCGGCGACTGCTGCACCAGAGACAGCAGCAGAGCAGGAGGTGAGTACTTGTCTTGCTCCTTCGTGGACAGCCAGGTGCTGGCACAGAATGAACTTTCTTCGTATGTTTACTTCATACGGAGCTTTCCTGGTAAACTCGTATCATAAATGCCGTCGTTTTGTGGTTTTCATACACTACTTTCTTTCTTTTTTGTTGGTTTTTTTTTTGGTACCAGGTATCAAACTCATGATCTCACACTTGCCAGGCAGGTGCTGTACTGCTGGGCTACATCCCCGGCCTTGATACACTGCTTTCTAATTAAAAACTCATCAGTGAGTTTCCAGCCTCGGAGTTAAGGTTGAGCTCTGATTTTTTTCTTCAGGACACATTTTATACTCCTGATCAGGTTGCCTTCTCGGCTCAGAGGTGATCTTAAAATGCTGCAGCCACCCTCGAGCTCAGGTCTCATGTGAATCCTGTCGTCGTCATTCTTTTATTTTTACCTCAAATTGTATAATGCTTCTTCAGTAAGTATAAATACATATTTATGTGTGTGGCCCCAGCTGTGTACCAGACACTGTGATACGTTTTGCGGATTAAAAAAAGAACAGGACCTTGATTAAGCCTCTGCCTTCATGGGTCTATATAAAGCAATTCTATAATTATGCAGCTGTATAAAATAAAGGAACTAAACATAACCATGAAGTTCCTTCACCCACTAATTTTATTTTTCTGTGAGTATGTGATTCCTTCTCACTTTCAGAAATATCTTGGAATCACATTTGCAGGGGGAAGAAAAGAGGAACCAGCACAGAGTCTTACACAAGACTCAAAAAGTGCAGACTACAGAATAATGCATGTGACTGTGTTAGAACCCTGAGCCTCTGCCCGACAGAAGGTGCACGCAGACACGCAGCTCCTGGCGGGAGAAGCCTGGTGGCTCGTGAAGCTGGAAAGGCGCTCACGCTCACTCACGTCGGAAGCATGCACCGTCGGCAGGCCAAGCTCCAGCATCTCACCGCTTGTCTTCTGGAGAGAATTTGGCGATAGATAGTAAAAGCTGAAAATGTAGCTGGACATGGCGGCACACTCCTGTAACCGCAGCACTCGGGAGGCTGAGGCAGGAGGATTGTTGCAAGTTTGAGACCAGCCCGGGCTACAAAGTGAGCCCAAGGCCAGCCTGAATCACATAGCAAGACCCTGTGTCAAAAAGACAAAAAAAACCAAAATGGTTGAAAATGTGGCTGTCCACATTCTAGCAGTTCTGCTTTTCAGTGTATACTAGGGTAGATTAGAAAGGTCACTAACTGAAAAGCATAACGTTGACTAAAGAGTCAACAGAATTCCATCTGGTGCTGTCGATGTGAAATGTAAAGATGCACAGAATGATAATACATCAGAGTGAAAGACAGGCGTGTCAGTAAGCGGGGATAAAAACATTTCAGGGAGAATTCTTCCATGGCAAAAAGACAGGCGCGTGAGTAATGCGCCTGTGCATGTGTTTCGGGGAAGATTCGCATCACGGACAGCCTGGCGGCTCCTCTGTGATGCTCCCAAGTGGGCCGTAGCTCGGTGGTGGGCCCTGGCCCAGCTCGTCTGAGGCCCTGGCTGCCCTCCCCGGCAGCAAACGAAGAGGAGCTGGGAACTGCATTGCGGACGGTACAAGAGGGCCTTCGGCTGCAGGCAGGGCGGGTATTACTTTCAGACTGTTGCAAAGTCGAGCAGATTTGCCCAGATTTTTCCATTGAGCCTGGGTAGTGGGCGACGTGTCCTGATTTTCCGTGAGTGTTGTACAGACCTCACAGTGGGATCTGTGTTGACCGTGCTCTGCCCTGGCTCCCCCGATGGCCCCTGGCTGCCGGAACTTCCGGTGGAGCGGATCAGTTTGTGTCCTTGGTGGTTGTTGTATGCCTCCTTCCTCTTAAACTCTTCAGATTCAGTTCTTTTCACTCTTTTAGCAAAAGGGAAGAGGAAATTTTTTCGCTGACCTGTTTTCTTCCCATCTTACTAAAAGGCATGGTCCCCGTGCCCCGTGGAGTGATCGCGTCTTCTGCGTGTCTTCCAGTCAGCATCGGAACCTCAATGGTGCTGGAGACAGAGGAGGTCACCGGAGCAGCCACCAGGATCACCTCCGGAAGGACCCCTACGCCAACCTCATGCTGCAGCGGGAGAAGGACTGGGTCTCGAAGATCCAGATGATGCAGCTGCAGAGCACTGACCCCTACCTGGATGACTTTTATTACCAGGTGAGCTGCCGGCGGGGTCTGGAGAGTAGCTGGTGAAAGTCTTCACGGAAACTCTGACCGAGTTGTCCTGAAGCCGCCTCAGCAGATCCCGTCATCATCTCAAGCTGGATACTTGAGCTGTAGCTCAGCAGCGTTTCAGTTCCTCCAGCGTCAGGACGCTGGCCAGTCTTAACTGACGGCCCTTCCATTGCATCAGTTTCGAAGGCTGTGGGCTTTTGGGGGACTTGTGTGTATTTTGACAGGAAGGACTGTTCTGTGTTGTGAATTGAACCCACGGCCTCAGTCTTGCTGACACTGAGCTACATACACCCCGGGCCAAAAACTAGGGTTTTGTAACCCCAGAAATTTATAGCAGTCTAACAAAAGTTAGACATGGGGGCTGGGGTCATAGTATTCATTGCTAGAGTTTCTTTTTTTAAATGTCTTCCTGTGTGTTCTTTTTATTGGTATATTTTAGATATATATAAAGATAACATTCATCATAGGGCTAGAGTTTCACATAAGTAACTGTCAAGAGTGCATGTCCCCAAGCTGTGGGAGACTGAGCCACAGATCAGTGGTAGAGAGCGTGCCTCCTGTGCACAGGGCCCTGGGTTCCACCCCTGGCCTTGCAGAGTGAAAAACAAAATACATGCGTTTTCAGAGAGGACGTTGTATTACTGCCGCTAGTGTAAATTATTTAGTGGTAAAGAGCAGCCGTAGTCTCTGCGTGTTTCCTCTCACAGTCTTCTCATGTGGTAGAATTACTTTGAGAAACTGGAGAAACTGGCAGCTGCTGAAGAAATGCAGGGTGACGGCCCCAAGAAGGAGCGCACCAAGCTCATCACCCCGCAGGTGGCCAAGCTGGAGCACGCCTACAAGCCAGGTGAGGGCGCCTCCGAGCCAGGTGAGGCCTGGGCTTGGGGCCAGAGGGCCTGCGAGGCTGCCACGCGCACAGCGCCCTCCGCCGGTGGGTGTAGAGCAGTGCTGAAATGCTGCAGAGCCTGCTGACCTTGATAAATTCAGAGATCAAGTTTTATTTAAGCAGAGATCGAGTGACCTGACTGCTGACCTCAGGTCCTTTTCTACTTGAGATCCCATGATTTTCTTAAGCCTGTTATAATTTGAGCTACCTCTAACATAGGTGAGGGGGGAATACTTCAGATTTTTTCCTATAGTTATTGTGACCAAAAAATGAGAAGGGAGAAGTTTCTAATAGATTTCTGTAGTACATCATTAAACTCCTGATAAAGCACAGAGAGGACGTGGCCTTCGATGGCGCCCTCTGGCGTGGCTGAGTGTCTCTGTGGCTGGCCTTTCTGTCCTGCAGTGCAGTTCGAGGGCTCCCTGGGAAAGCTCACTGTCTCCAGCGTGAACAATCCTCGAAAAATGATCGACGCGGTGGTGACGTCCCGGAGCGAGGACGACGTGAGTGAGCACATTGGCGTTCTCGGGGTGTCCAGATTGTCGCCAGCTCTCACGGGGTCACTGTGGGCTGAGCTTGCACGTTGTGTCGTTGGGTTCCCACAGACGAGCGAGAAGCTCAGGCCTCTGCTTCTGCACAGCTGGGTCAGGGCCTGGGGCGGGACATCGAAAAGGACTGCTTGCCCCTGGCCCCCGGCAGCATCTGTTGACTCCAAAGATAGTACTACTGTATTGCCTAAGTTTGTTCATTGGGTACTGGGAATCGAACTCACAACCTTGCGCTGGCCAGGCAGGCACTGTGCCACTGAGCTGTACCCCCGGCCCTGTGTTTGCTGTGTGTTTGCAGATTTTTCTGTGATGCCTTCATACCCGGCATATCTCCAAGTTCAGTTTATTAGTTTGTGAACCCCTCGATCCGGTGAACTCCATGACCTTTGTCCACACACAGAGCTTTAGATCTGCAGAATCTTAGAAGGTCACGGTGATTTTCACACCTTGGCATTTTCACAGTGGATGCGTGGTTGGAGATTTGTTCTTGGCAGAGGCAGAGTTTACAATGAATGTCGTTGTCTTTCGTAGGAGACAAAAGAAAAGCAGGTTCGGGACAAGAGGAGGAAAACACTTGTCATAATTGAGAAAGTAAGTGTCAGAAGCTGTTGCTTGGGTCTTAGATGAGAAAATGTGCGTCCCCAAAACACGAGGTGCACCTGTCCTGTACTGGAAAGGCCAGTGGTGGCGCCTGCCTGTGGCATCGTGCGTGGAAAGAGCACTGCGGTTGGGGTTGGACCTGCGGAGGTCTTATTTAGACTCGTTCCCATTATCTTTGGAGAGGTCGGTCAGCTTCCTAAGCCTAGTAAAATGAAATAAAAATTACATTGCTTTGCCTATTGATTAAGTCAGGTGAGCTCATAGATATGTATTGGACATTCCTGGTGTAGAGGGAAAAGGTAATACACATTCCCGTGTACACACGCATTTAGCAGTTGGTTTGGGGTATTTTTTGTTCTTTATGGGGTTTCTTTGTTTTGTTTTCGCTGGGTTTTTTTTGGGGGGGGTACCAGGGTTCAAACTCATGACCTTACACTTGCCAGGCAGGCACTGTGCTGCTGAGCCATATCCCTGGCCCCTTGCTGGGTTTTTTTTGAGACAGGGTCTGACTGTGTAGTTCAGGCTGGCCTTGAACTCACTGTGTAGCCCAGGCTGGCTTCGAATTCAAGGATATCCTCTTGCTTCAGCCTCCCGAGTGGTGGGATTGAGGTGCTTGCCGCCATGCCCAGCTTGGCAGTTGCTTTATAACATGTAAATGCCCCATGGGAAAGCCATGGAACACAGTAGATGAGAACACCGAATCTCCGGGCTGCAGATCACGCCGTTTCAGTTTCTGAGTGAATCTGTGACATGGGGTGAGCGGCGGTTCTATTTTGCCTTCTTGTTTGCTTACTTGCTTGCTCTTGTGAGACGAGGCTGGAACCAAGGGCCTTCCTATGAAGCCACATCCCCAGCCCATTTTTTCTTTGGAGGCATGGTCTTGCCAAGGTGCCCAGGCTGGGCTTAAATTTGGAATCCTGCCTCAGCCAGCCGTCGCCACAAGGTCTAACTTGAGGGGCGAGGGGCTGGCTCCTATGCTGTCATCAGTTTCTCCTCTGTAAAAATGGAGATGCTAGCCGGGCGTGGTGGCACATGCCTTTAATCCCAGCACTTGGGAGGCTGAGGTAGGAGTAGCGTTGTGAGTTCGAGGCCGGCTTGGGCTACAATGCGAGCACAAGGCCGGCCTGAGCTACATAGTGCGACCCTGCCTCAAAAAAACCAGGGCCTGGAGTTGGCTCAGTGCCTTAAGCGCCTGCCCTGGCAGGCTCGAGGTTGTGAGTTCAATCCCCGGTGCCAAAAAAAAAAAAAAATGGAGATGCTGATGACGTGTTTCTCCCGGAGGGGCAGTGACTACCCAGGGAGGGCCTGCGGAGTGATGGCGCTGCAGTGAGGCCAGCTCTTTACCCTTCTGTAGGCACAAAGTGTTCTTGTGCAGTAATGCAGAATGTTGTCTTCATAGTGCTGGTGTTGCTGCCTTGCAGAGGGACAGTTTAGAAGGTAATCATTTCACTCTAGCAGCTAGATTAGGACCAAAAGGGACGAAGAATGGTGTCTGAAGACTTGTGTAAGGTGATTCATGTTTGCATTTTAAAGAGCAACTTTTTCTCAGTCCAAGTCCCCTGTGAGTTTTCGCTCCTGAGTCCGCAGCAGTTAGTCTGCCCTGGGAGATCGTCTCCAGTGCCCCGTGAGCGCGGCCTTCCTGCTGTGGCCTGCATCGTCTCCTTCCTCTCTCCTTAGACCTATAGTTTACTCCTGGACGTGGAGGATTATGAAAGGCGCTATCTCCTGAGTCTAGAAGAGGAGCGGCCTGCCTTGGTGGACGAAAGAAAGCACAAGATCTGTGGCATGTACGACAACTTGCGGGGCAAGCTGCCCGGCCGAGACAGGTGAGCTGTGCGTGCACACACACACACACACACACACACACACACCCTTACTGCCTTCCCTTCCTGCCTTTACTTACTTTCTAAGCTCACAGTGTATCTTTTTGATCAAACTCAAAGCCATTTCATATAAAGTGCTTCATAATCCTTCCCAGCCGGAGGGAGGAAAAAGCCTTTATCCTGAATTTATTCAGCAAATACAGTACGTTCTAGGGATTTTGCTGGGTACCAGAGACTTATCAGGAAAGGTATTAGATTTGTTTGGGGGCTGTGAGGTGGTATCTGATTTACCATTACCAGTGTGTTCAACCTTGTAACTCTTTTCTGTTGTTGTTGTTGTCATCATTGTTTTTTGAAACAGGGTCTCACTTTGTAGTTTAGACTGGCCTCAAACTTGCAGCGATCCTCCTGCCTCGGCCTCCCGAGTGCTGAGATGACAGGCGTGCACCGCCACGACTGGCCCTCAAACTTGTAATCTTTATCTATCTGCTTTTCTAGTAAGATGGGGACTGTGAACATTTCTGTGTCCTTGCAATTTCCATAGAATATGTGTGTCATGGAAAGCAATCAGTTTTCCAGTGGAGACTATGCCCTTTTAAGTTTTTGTGTGTTTCTGTATTGTTTCTCTTCCATTCATTGTTTCTGACATAATCCTGCTGATGGTAAACATTCTATAAACCCCAAATGTTTTATGAATGTGAGAGGACTACGCTGCCTGAAAAGTGTCTTTCCCTTTACCTTGTCACAAGAACTACTGATTCTTCCAAGCCGGGGCATGCAAAACAGCAGGCACTTGCCCTTCTGTGGAGCAGGCCCACGGGGAGTGAGTGTGGGACCCCTGAGGGTTGGTACGCTGTGCAGCCTTTCAAATGCATACAACAGAGGAGTGTTTATAATAAGTGAGAAAAACCTCAAGTCACAGAGCCGTGAGAACTTTGTGGGCCCATTGTTTCATGAAAGAAAAATATGTATTACACAGCAAAAAAGCTCTTCAAAATATTAACACTTTTAAAATTAACTCTCAGATCAGAGTAGGAATGTTTGTATCTTATTTTGCTTACATATTTTCAGATAATATCATATTAACCATGTAGTGTTTTTATAGGTTACTTAAAAGTTTTGGAAAGGATGCACACAGTAGTTGGAGCAACTGTGGTCAGTGCAGGCTTTGCGAGATGTTGGTTGTCTGCATCTGTGACACTTGAGGCCTGACCTTTCACTGCTGGGCTAGTGCTGGAGCAGCCGTGCCCGCTCACCTGGCGTACAGCCCACGGCAGCAGGAAGAGGAGTGCGGGGCGTCCATCCTGCAGCCACTCCGGTTGACCTGAGTTCGTATCTTCGTCCCCTTGCAGGCCGAGTGATGACCACTTCGTTCAGATCATGTGCATCCGGAAAGGGAAGAGAATGGTGGCCCGCATCCTGCCCTTCCTCTCCACAGAGCAGGCGGCCGACATCCTCATGACCACCGCAAGGAACCTCCCTTTCCTTATCAAGAAGGACGCACAGGACGAGGTGATCACCTGGGGACTCCCAGAGTTTTCTCCATAGCTGATAAGGTTTCAAGAATCCAGACTGCGCCTGCTCCTCCCTTTTGTCCTGCCTTATCTAAACGGCAGCTGCAGAATGTGACTAAAGCAAAAAGCTTAAAACTCCAGGAGCATATTTTAGTCCCATTTCTGATTGAGTAGACGTAGGGAAATGAACAGTTCCACCTTGCTTGACAAGTTGTGGAGATGTAATCTGCTACAAGAATCGCTTGGGAAGTAAAATAACTTGGCATTCCCCCAAGGTGCTGAGTCAGAGTGTGGAGAAGATGAATCAGGGCTTTTGTATTTCTAACAAGGTCTGCAGCTGAATCGGACACTTGTCTCGGTTCCCTTGTGGGTATAAAGCATCATTCACGGGGCCTTTGTCAGCAGTTTAACGTTAGCCTGTAGCCTGAGTTGACAGGTGTTTACAAGAGCCAGGCCATTGTTAAATAATTTTATGATTTAAGCCAGTCCAACATTTGAAATATGACTGTCATGTTTACAGATCTCTGTTGGATTAAAATTTCTGTCTGCTTAACCCCATCACACCTCTTGAAAAATTAGCAAATTTTACAACACTCATAGGAAGTGCAAAACAAGAAATTGGTAAAGGTAGGGGAAAGGACAAGTATTAAGTGAGAGTGAGAATAATAAAATTTCTGTGAGTGAATCTATTATTATGCACTACAAGTTGAATAATAATTACCTGGGTAATTAGTCCAGAGAAAACGAAGATTCTAGGATTCATGATAAGTGGTATAGCATGAAAAAGTTGGAAATTATTCCTTTGTAGACCCTTGGGAAAAAGTAAGAAATGTAGAGAAGTAAGTTTAGGCTTCATCATTAGAAAATGGAAAGTGCGATGAAACAAGTATATTCTTAAAAGATTCCAAGAATGAAAAATGGGTTGAAGGAGCTCTGACAAGTCGAGGTCTATCCTAGAAAATAGAAGACCAGATTGAAAAGTTACAGCGATTTTAGAGCAGATGTGTATTGAATACAGTACTTACTACTAGGCACTAGTTTATGACTTAGAAATTGAGCACCTTGTTCTGGGTGCTAAAAGCTAGAGCATAAAGATGCCTGCCTGTCTGGAGCTTATCTACTGGTGAGCAAAACATGGTCAAATACAGAGCCCGCATTTTTAACCGTTGTGCATTAAAGGAAGTAGAGTGTGTCTTTGAAAACCATTTTTCTGGAAGCAACAGCTGGTTCCAGGTCTGAGGCCTGAAAGGTACAGGGTAACCCTGGAATATCTTGTGTCAAAAGTAAATAAAGCAGCTAGGTGTGGCACACGCCTGTAATCCCAGCGCTCCGGAAGCTGAGACAGGATCATTTCAAGTTCGAGGCCAGTCTGAACTGCAAAGCGAGATCCTGTCTCAAAAACAAATGGAAAAAAAAAAAAAGAGCAAGTGAGTAAAGTAATAGATTACTAGGATCCTGAGGTGCAAACAAAAGTTGTTTAATCTGACCAGGCTCAACTGAAAGTAGGACAGTTTACATTGAGAATAACAATTACAGAAGTGGGCTGAAGTAAATGTGTTCAGTTTTTTGAATTCATAGTGATAGCAAAATGTTAGCCACCTTTGAGATTGCTAAGCCATCAACTCATCCTGAAAACCTATAAATAAAAGAAAAGGATCAGGTGTTTATCCTGCTTTTCCATTATAAGCAGATGTCATGGTAACTGACAGTTTGTAATACAAAGTTGTTGATAGAAGAATTTCAGCAAATAAATGAAAACATAATAAAGAGAGAAAATATCCACTTTGTAAGCCTTAATAAAACAGTTAGGGGCCAGGAGTTTGGCTCAGCAGCTTAAGCACCTGTCTGGCAGGTGCAAGGTTGTGAGTTTGATCTCCGGTGCCGCAAAAAAAAAAAAAAAAGCCGGGCGTGGTGGCGCACGCCTTTAATCCCAGCACTTGGGAGGCTGAGGTAGGCGAAGCATTGTGGGTTCGAGGCCGGCTTGGGCTACAACGCGAGTGCAAGGCTGGCCTGAGCTACATAGTGCGACCCTGCCTCAAAAAAAAAAACCAGGGCCGGGAGTTTGGCTCAGTGCCTTAAGCGCCTGCCCTGGCAGGCACGAGGTTGTGAGTTCAATCCCCGGTGCCGCAAAAAAAATAAATAAATAAAACAGTTAGGTAGACAGCAGGCCCTGCTGGCTGCCGGAAGCACTGGCTGGGAAGCAGCGGGCATGGTGTAGGGGGCCGGAGCAGGCCAACCCCTGAGCCCACTGGTGCTGTGCCGGGAGCCAGGCCACCCTGGCCGCTGCTGGAGCCCAGCCCGCCAGACACGTAGTTCACAGCAATTACGGGGAAGTAGCTGTGGACAGCAGGACCTGCTCCCCAGAAGCCACAGCGGCATAGTCGTCCAGATCCAAACGCGGGACCAGTGACCTATCACATGTCAGATTGACGGTGTAAGGAGAGGAGCTAGATGGCCAGGGACCGCAGACCTCTTTCTGTTTTAAAGTGCATTTGGCGAAATGGGTGGAGTGGACCTTGTTTGACTCGTGATTAGAACAGATCAGCTACTAAAATACGTGTCTGAGGCGATCAGAGAAAGTGGAACTGAGAGTGGACAGTGGTGGCTACTAAGAAGCTGTCCTTGGTTTTCTGCGGTGCAGTAGTGTGAGCAGTTCTGCTAGAGATGCAGACCGGAGTCATCCAGATCAGACCGGAGTCATCCGGATGGCTCTTGGCTGCCGCAGGCGAGCGTGGGCTACCGAGACTGGGAGGGTGCGGGCCATTTGGTTGCCGGGGCTGGCGTAGCTGCTCTCCGTGCTGTCACAGGTTGTGGCACGTGGCTGATGAGAGCTCATCCACTTAGGGTAGACCCCGAGCCGTCTCGTCTCCCCGCTTGCGCGGCACTGTTTTTTATAGTCCCGGGGCTGGGCTTCCCGTGTGCCTCTGCCCTGACCTTCTGGTCTGGGGGCAGAAGCCTGGGAGCCGCCCGCCGTGCAGCTCCGCCTCCCGTGTCTCTGGTCTCTTCACCGCCCCGGGGCTCAGACCCCTCCTCAGGGCTCTGCTCCAGTTGGGCTCTTCCGCCCCTCCCCGCCGCCAGCAGCAGCCCGGGGTCCGTGTTCACGGCAGCACCTGCGCAAGCCTGGGGGAGTGGGCTGCAGCCCGGTGCCTTGGCTCAGCCCTGCAGAGGGAGCCAGGGTCCGCCCCACAGAGACTGGGGAGGCCCCAGCGGGGTGTCACACCCCGTTCTCTTGTCCACAGGTCCTGCCGTGCCTGCTGAGTCCCTTCTCTGTCCTCCTCTACCACCTGCCCTCGGTGACCGTCACAAGCCTTCTGCAGCAGCTGATGAACCTACCTCAGAGTGCAGCCGCGCCAGCGCCCTGCAACCCTCACCTCGCCGCCGTGCTCCAGAACAAGGTGCGCCGCCCTCTACACCCCGAGCCCGACTGCGCGCCACGGGCACCAGGGAGAGGGCTCTGCAGTTCAGGCAGGAGTTACATGCACCCACAGCCAGCCCGGTGGTCACTCGTGGTCCCGGACCTGGGTGACTGGGCTTTGAAGCCTTGGGGTTGTGTCACAAGTCAGGTCAGCATGGCCTGGCTGGCCGGGTGTCCTCCCAGCTCCTCCGTGAGCACAGCCAGTCACAGGCTTGTGGAGGGCTCTGTGCGGTCCCCACCGTCACCACAAGCGGAGTCACTGGGGGCAGAGCCGGTCAGGGCCGAGCCGATGGCACTGCTCAGGCGGTCAGCATCGGGGTAGAGATCTGAAGAGCCCGGGAAAGCGGAGTCTGGAGGAGATGCCCGAGAGGTGGCCTGGGTTTCAGCCCCATGCTGTCACCTCTGGGTCACGATCCCAGCTGGATTCTCACCGTGCTGACCCAGCTTCCTGCCCTGGAACGCCAGTGACTGAAGGCAGCACAGCGGGCGCTCGGCCGCAGGACGGAGGGGAAGGTGTCACCCGGGGCCACCTCGTCCTTGGCCCCGGAAGCACTGAACCTCGCCTGAAATGGGGATGAGAGCCATCAGTGACACGGCCTCTGCTTTCGGTCTCTTCCTCTTCATTTTGGCCAAGGCAGTAGAAAACCGAGGTCAGACGTTATTGTGCTGCCCGGTGCTGCTTTAAATCTGCAGAGAACAGACAAAAGCATGTGTGTGACACGTGATACACTCGTCCTGGGAAGTCGCTGCTCCTGCCGCGCTCCCAGATCCTTTCTCTTCCCCTGCCCTCCTCGCGCTGTCCCATCTTCCCACCTCCACGAAGCCGCCCTTTGCTTCCTGTCTTCTACTTTGCTTTTTATTTATATTTTGGTTTTCTCATATTATTCATTTAGCATTACAGTCTCAAGGTACATCCATTTTCCTGTAGACGCCTCGAATTCTCCTTTAGGGATGAGTAGTATTCCCTTGTGCATGAGTCCATTTTCTTTATGTCTCCATCCACTGATAGGCATATAGGCCACTTCCATGATTTAGTTCTTGAGAACTGTGCTGCTGTAGACGTGTGCGTCTCTGTGATGTGCTCTCTTTAACTCTTTCAGGAAGATACCTAGAGGGGGAATAACTGGGTCAAAGGCGAGTTAGAGGTGTAGTTTTTTGAGGCGTCTCCCTGCTGATGTCCGTGGTGACTGTACCCTGGGAATGGAAAGGGTTCCTTTCCCTGCAGCCTTGCAGCGTAGGTCGCGTGGGTCTCCGGATGGAGTGAGGGGGAGTCTCGGTGGTGGTCTGATCTGCGCATCCCTAAGGCCAGAAGTGCTGAGTGCTTTTCTGTGCGTCTGCCGGCCAGCCCTCCTCCTGGGAGGTGTCTGTTCATCTCAGTCGCCCATTTTTTGGTTGGAACTTACAGTTGGGAGTGGGGTGTGTAAATTCCGAGATCTTTATGTGTTCTGCGTGTTAGTCCTCTGTCTGAGGAGTAGCTGGCAAAGACGTTTCCCGCTCCGTGAGGGCAGTTCAGTCCGGGCTGCTTCCTGCGCTGTGCAGGGGCTCCTTACTGGGTGTGGTTCCGGTTGTTGACAGCTGATATTCTCACACTGCGCAGCTGGGGTTCTGTTCAGGGAGGGCTCGCCTGCACCTCCGTCCTCAAGAGTTGTAGCTATTTTATCTTCCAGCAGATTCGGTGCTTTTATTTTTATATTTAGGTCTTTGTTCCAGTTTGACTTTGTTTTAGCAGCAGGTGAGAGACTCGGTCTGGATTCTTCCCTCTGTGTGTAGGTGGCTGGTCTTCCCGGCTCCCCTTGGTAAGAGGCCGGCTTTTGTCTGGCGGACGTTCTGGCCCCTTCCTCAGTGAGCAGGTGGTGGGAGGTGCCCCGGGCTGCTCCTGCATCCTCTGTGATCCGTGGATCTGCACGGCTGTTTTTGTCACTGAAGATCTTGTAATAGAACTTGCAGTCTCGGCTCGTGCCGCCTCCTGCTTTGGTCCTGTCGCCCAGGATTGCTTTTGCTATTCTGGGCCTCTACCAGTTCCATATTAACTTTAGGACTTCTTTTCTTTGGAGAGCGCTGTTGTCTTTTGATCTGGATTACATGAAATCTGTGTATCATTGTTGGCATCATGACCATTTCGACTGTGTTGGTTCTGCCTGTCCAAGTAAGGAGGTGTCTCTCCACTTTCCTGTGTCATCTTTAGTCTCTTTTTTTCTTCTGCATTTTATTCATTATGGAGGTCTTTCACTTCCTTGATTAGATTCATCTCTCACCATGTAATTTTTTGAAGCTATTCTGAATGGAACTTTTCTTTTTTCCTCAAGATTTATTGTTGGTTATATAGGGACACTATTGTGTAATTTTTGTCTTTGTGTTTGTATGATGTATTATGTTTATTTACATATGTTAAACCATTGTTACATCCCTGTAGCAAAGCCAGCTTGGTCACAGTGAATGGTCTTTTTTATGATTTGCTGATTTCTGTTTGTCACTATCTTTTTGATGATTTTTGCACGTATATTTATTTATTCAAGAGGTTGACCTGTAGCTCTCTTTTGTGTTAAATCTTACCTGGTTTTGGTACTAGGGTGTTGCTAGCGTCTAGAATGAGTTTGACAGTGCCCCTTCCCGCTCAGTTCCATGGAGGAGTTTGAGGAGCGTAGGCGCCGCGTCTTCCCCGAAGTTCTGGTAGAAATTCCATCAGGTCCAGGGCTTTTCTTCGTCGGGAAGGTTTTTATTACTGCCTCTTTTTGCATTGCTGATTACAGAGTCTAATAAAGGTTTTTCTGTTTTCTTGGTTCGATTTTGGATATGCATCTAAGAATTTCCATTTTTTCTAGGTTCTCCAGTTTATTGGAATACAAGTTTTCAAAACAGTTTCCTACAATCCTCTGAATTTTGGTGGCGACTCTTGTGATTTTGCCTTTTTCATTTCTAATTACATTGATGCTATTTCTTTAGTGAAGGGAAGTTTTGGGGAAAGGCAGGGTTTTCCTTAGGGGGAGGCAAACTGAGAAATGTGATTGGAATCCCAGATACAGCCTGTTTCCTATGGAATTGTGATCACATGCATTTAACATATTGCTGCTTGTCCCTGTTGATATTTTCGTCCAGCGCCCCCTTAGATGGCTGTTCATACCCACTGCGTGAATCAGACTTTCATGTGTTTCAGTCTCTGTGCCATGTTGCTGAATTTCAGTCATCATCGATGTGGTGTTTGGATCTGTTTATCGTCCCTCCTCTTTCATTTCGTAGGCTTCTATTAACCTCTCCTCCTACCCTCTACATTTCTGCTCAAGTATCCCTTTTTAGGGAAATTTTCTCTTTACATTCTGCTCTGATTTTTTCTTTTGCCTTTCTTGGTACATTTCCTATAGTTTGTTGTTGTTCTTGGTACATTTCCTATAGTTTGTTGTTGTTGTTGTTTTGTTTTGTTTTGTTTTGTCTTTCTGAGACAGAATCTCACTATGCAGTTCAGGCTGGCCTTGAGCTCAGTTTGTAGCCCAGGCTGATCTCAGACTTGCAATGATCCTCCTGCCTCAGCCTCCCCAAGTGCTGGGATTATAGGTGTGCACCACCACAACCGGCTGTCCAATAGTTTTAACTTCGCTTTTTCTGTATTCTCAGTAACTTTCTCATTTAATGCTTTTCCCATGAATGTTTTATTGACTCTTTATCTATTTGGTTCTTAGGAAAAAAGCAAAGCCATCCCGTTCTCAGTGGCAGGGAAGAGTCCCGTGTTCCCCCGTGGGCAGGCAGAGAGGAGGCGCTGGGCCAAGCCCTCTCACTTCAGCGGGGTCCCGGGTTCGCAGCTTCAGGGCCAGGTCCTCCCTCGGGCGGGCGGCCGGGGCGGCGAGGCACTGAATTGGTCCCTCTGTCCCCACAGTTCGGCCTCTCGCTGCTGCTCACACTGCTGAGCCGCGGGGAAGACCTGCAGCGCGCGGAGCCCGCCGTGGAGCCTGCGCAGAGCGCCCAGTGGTCAGTACCCCCCCCCCGCGCAGCCCCGCGGGCCACTGCCCGCGCCCGCCCTTCTCACAGCCGCTCTGCCTCCCCTCAGGACGGAGGTGATGTTCATGGCCACCAGAGAGCTTCTGCGGATCCCCCAGGCGGCCCTGGCCAAGCCCGTCTCTATACCCACGAACCTCGCGTCCCTCTTTGCTCGCTACGTTGACCAGCAGAAACTGAACTTGCTGGAGACAAAACTGCAGTAAGTTTCCGTCGGGGCGGGAGGGCTTCCCAGGGAGGCAGAGCTGGGGTCGCAGGGTCGGGGAGAGGTGCCCGGTGCCCTCTGAGGACGTGACTGAGGGGAGACCCCAGTGTCCGGCCGACTGGCAGAGACTCAACCCCGGCCGCTTTGTGTCTCTGCCTCCAGGCTGGTTCAGGGGATCCGATGAGCGGTGATGCGCGTCCTTACCTCCCGCGGCTGCCGCCTGCACTGCCCCAGTGTCGCCGAGAGGGAGGCGGGGCGGGCTGAGGCCGGGCCGGGGCGGCCGGGGCTCCTGCTGGTCCCCGGCACCAGTGTCCCATTCTGCATGTCCTCCTCTCGCTCAGCCCCTCACCGTTGTCCCCTCGCCCTAGAGCTGCAGGGGTGACACCTCGCTTAGCCCACACACTGCTCACCTCACAGCGGGCCGAGGACGTTGGTCCTTGTCCCTCACTAAGGTGACTTCTAGGAGAGCCAGTTGAGTAGAACTCAAGACAGATTCGTGCATGCGCCTGTGCACACACGCGCGGTTCCAGAGGCCCTAACGGATGAGTTTTAGACGGAAAGATGTGCCCTTGACACATACCTCCTCCGACACAAACCAGCAGCTCCGGCCTCGCCCGCCTCCGCCCCGCCACTGCGGCCGCAGCACTTTGAATGAAATCCGAGTTTCGCCAGCTGCTGCCCAGAGGCCTGGTCCTTCCCCGCCCGTCCCCTCAGGGTGGGCCTTGCCCCAGGCCTGCTGTGCCTGGTCCAGGCAGCAGGGACGAGGGCTCAGATCCTGCCGGCCGCCCGACCTCTGTCCTGCTGCCCTCACCTTCCGAATGTGGTCGGGTCGGCCGCCCCGCTCTGGGAGAGACCGCTGTGCACATCCGGGTCCGGTGTTGTCCGGCAGCCCTCGCCAGGCCGCCAGCCCTCCTCCCGGCCTCAGCCCAGCCGCGGCCCAGCTCCACCAGCGTCCCCGGCGGCCACCCCGGTCCCTGCCTTCAGCTACTGACCCCCACTCCGCGCCCTCCCCTGCCCTTTCCTCCCCTCCCCTCACAGCAATCAAGTGAATACTTGATTGTTATTTTTTCCTTACTGTGCTTTATCTTGTTTGGTTCTAATTAATGAAAATAAAAGTTTCTAAATTTACATTTTTATAGGGTATTGTAAATAAAAACAAATTGTATAATTGAAGGGTGCCTGTGCCTATGTGTATGTGTTCTTGTTATTTCTTTTTTTAATTTATTTATCCGTTTATTTATTGATTGATACTGGGGATCAAACATGCCCTTGCGCTTGCCAAGCAGGCCCTTGTTCTTGTGATTTCTGAACTGGGTTTTCCTGTGTGCCTGGCACAGCCGAACACCCCGCAGACCTCCTGAGGCTGGGACCCTAAGGGTGCTGCTCCCTGAGGCCTTGCTTGTTTTGTAGTATACTTGTTACACTTGTTACAAATGCTCAAATTAAAAGGTTAAGTCAAGGAGTAGAGAAAGGCAGAAAATTGGGACAGGAGTTCTTGTAACACTGGGCACTGTTTGCATATGTTTTCCTGATGGAGAGACAGGCTTTCAATAGCTGGCCTAGTGCTGGGGATTTAGCTCAGTGGCATAAGCACCTGCCTGGCAGATGCGAGGTCGTGAGTTCAATCCCCAGTACCACCAAAAAAATAAAAAATAAAAATACTAAAACATCAATAGCTGGCCTAAGGTGACAGCTGGCAGGCCAAGAGCAGGGGACTCTATGGGACACCTGCTGAGGGGTGAGAAAATTATCCTTAGCTGGGCACACCTATGATCCCAGCACTCGGGAAGCTGAGGCAGGAGAATCGTTTGGGAGTTCAAGACCAGCCTGAACTGCATAGTGAGACCCTGTCTCAAAAAATAGGGCCGGGGATTAATGCTCAGTGGCATAAGGGCCTGCTTGACAGGCACGCAGTTGTGAGTTTGATCCCAGGTACCAAAAATAAATAAATAAATTTTAAAAATGCAGCTTTATAGTAGAAAAAACTAGATGATCTACGTGTTCAACATGGAGGTATGTTAATGGTCATCTCTGCGGCATGGATAATTAGAACATTGATCGTGGAACGTTCACGATATGACAGGCTTGTCTACGCGCTTTGGAGCCATCTTTTAAAAGAAGGCGTGTGGGGTGAGGAGGAGAACGCGGAAGATATTCGTGAGTTACCAGTGCCTCTAGGGCTTGGGCTTGTTGGGAATATGCTTTTGCTCTTCAGTACTTCCCAAATTTTCTACTGAGAAAATACTTTGTGTCATTAGAAAAAGTATTTTAAAGAAAAAGTTCGTTGAAGAGTTCAGGAAAGTACTAAAAGTATGTTCCGAAAAACAGTAAGGTTGCATATGTGTGCTGACGCTCAGTGGAGGAAAAGACCTGAGGCTCAGGGCGCAGGCGCGGGCTCGGGCGGGCTTGCTCCTCTCCATGGTTCCCAAATCCGTGCTCAGTGGGCTGTGTGCTGTAACAGTCAAAGGTGGTTCTGCTCTAGAAACTGCCAGATAGCACCCATCCATCTCTGCGGAGGAAACCGGTCTGGGGGGCAGAGCCTGGACGCTGGACTCCAGAGCTCGGCTGTGGCAGGGAAGATTCGGGGATCTGGACCCCTCCTCAGACGCAGCAGTGCTGTCCCCGGCCCTGAGACGGCTGCCAGCTTGGAGCAAATGGGTTCCAGCTCTGGCTCCCACCCCGCAAGCCTCCACAGTGATGCTAAATTGCACTTTTCTAAACCATAGCTGTTGCAACACCAAAGTGGCCCTCTGAAATATTGGGGAGTCCAAGACATTCCACATTCTGATTTGGGGGGTGCAGTGAAGTCCATTACGCGGGAGGCAGAAGGGAATCCTAGGTCTCTCCTTCCCCAGCTGCATTTGAGTAGATTCCAACCGTGATCCCTAAGAAATCCGTGTGTGGACTGATGGAAATCCAATCTTTGAGGATTCAGTGTCAAAAATCACCTGTGACAGTGCTACCTAAAATCACTTTAGAGGCAGTGTTGCAATAGATCGCAGGTCCCCTAGCAGCCTCTGTGGGCTCTCTGTCTAGCAAATCAAGGCTGTGTGAAGGAGCTGGCGCACCACTCATTGTGACTTTCCAGCTCCCCCTTGAGCAAACTCATTCTCCAAAGCATCAGCTGAGATCTGGAAAGTGTCTAGAAAGGAGCTAGGAAATCATTGCTGGGAGCACTTGGCCAGGCGTGAATATAAAATCTCTTAAATTTACCAATCTAAACAATTGAGAAACTATAGCCAGGCATGGTGGTGCATACCTGTAATCCCAGCACTCGGGAGGCTGAGGCAGGAGAATCCCTGCAAGTTCAAGGCCAGCCTGGGCTACAAAGTGTGTTCAAGGCCAGCCTGAAATGCATAGTGAGATCCTGTCTCAAAAAGATGGGAAAAAAAAAAAAAAAAAGAAATTGACAAAGGGAAAATACCTTATGTCCCACGCCTCAGAAAAACCACGGCTAACAATTTAGTGCACCGACCCCCAAACTTGGTCCATGCACAAATACACAAAGAATTGTAGATTGCTTCTCCGGACATCATGGGCTTATCTGCCAGTATACAGAGAGCAGCCCTGTTGTTCGTTAGGGTTCCCCAGGCTCCACTGTGCCCGCTGTGCTGCGATTTACCCCACTGCTCCCGGGTCGCAGGGCTCCGTCTTCAGATTCCTCCGCTCCATCCTCCTCGCTCACCAGGCAGTGAACAGAGTCGAAACTCCACGACCGCCTCGCAAATATCTTCATGGCCGTGGTGCGGTGGACCAACAGCCTTCCTCCATTTTCTGTTTGGATCTCTCTCCAGCCTGAAACAGGATAGCCCCTGTAATTATGTAGTTCCAAAACCCATCAGCCAGGCCCCCGGCCGGGAAAGGCTAAACCTGCTCTTTAAACCGTGAAATTTAAGCTACATATCTAGTGTCCTGAGCAAAATGTCTCCTGTTTCCAAGAGAGGGAAAAGGACAGAGACAGAGAGAGAGAGAGAGAGAGAGAGAGAGACAGAGAGAGAGAGGGAGAGAGAGGAAGGGAGGAAGGGAGAGAGGAAGGAAGAAATGGAACCAGAGCCTTACAAATAGGGAGGGGAAGAGGGATTGAAGAGAGGGAGGAGAATGGGAAAAAAAGAAGGATTAAGATATAGTATGAACGGGCACAAATTCCCTGTGATGAATGTGATCACTGTGTGTACCCAAAATGTACTGATAAACTTTATTAACTTAAACCATGGTTTATTTTTGGAGGGGAGTCTGTTTGTTTGTTTGTTTCATGCCAGGACTCAAACTCACAACTTCACACTTGCCAGGCAGGCGCTGTGCCACTGAGCTATATCCCCTGCCCTAAATTTCATTAATTTTTTTTTACATAAAATTCTTTTTTGGTCTCCTGTTCCCAGACCCATCCATCTTCAGGTTGAAGCAGCTGAGAGCTCAAGCCTTTAAAGGTCAGGTCTGCAATCTCTCCTGATTGGATTTTAATTTCTCCGCTTCCAACTGGTGGCTGAAGCAGCTGCCTCTCGGGGAGCACGGCCTCGGGACAGGACGCGCTTTGGTTCAGACGTTTTTAAAGCAGCAGCAGCGCCTTCCCTGCCCTCTTCCTCCTTCCCCGGGTGGTATATTGCTGCTGTTTCGTTTTTCCGGTGTGAGGTTTGAATGTGGGGCCTCGTGAAACTAAGCAAGGACTCTAGCGCTAGGTTACATCCCTGGCCATTTTTAGTTTGAGACAAGGTCTTGCTAAGTTGCTGGGGGCGATCTTGAATTTATAATCTTCCTGCCTCAGACTCACAAGTAACTGGAATCACAGAGTGCGCGCCACCGTGCCAGCCTCCAGCATTTTGAAATGCTTTTTTTTTAATATTAGATATATTCAGTCCCAGGGGATCTGTTGTCTTGTTAATTCACTGTACTAGTATGTGAGCCCCAAATGCAGAACCTGCCATGTCATAGCTGTTCCCCAAAACCTCATAGGGTCAACACCTGGAAGGCCATCAGCAAATATCTGGTGATGAAATAAATAGTTATGCTATAAGAAACAGGAATTTGAACCAGGCATGATGGCACATGCCTGTAATCCCAGCACTCGGGAGGCTGAGACAGGAGGATCACTGTGAGTTCAAGGCCAGTCTGGGCTACATAGTGAGCCCTTATCTCAAAAACAAAACAAAACAAAACAAATTCAGAGTTTAAATTGGTTGTGGTGGAAAGCCGGGTGTGGTGGCGCACGTCTTTAATCCCAGCACTCGGGAGGCTGAGATAGGTGGACTGTTGTGAGTTCGAGGCTGGCTTGGGCTACAATGTGAGCACAAGGCTGGCCTGAGCTACACAGTGCAACCCTGTCTCAAAAAACTAGGGCCGGGAGTTTGGCTCAGTGGCTTAAGCGCCTGCCTGGCAGGCATGAGCTTGTGAGTTCAATCCCTGGTGCCACAAAAAAATAAATAAAATAAATTGGTTGTGGTGAATATGCCTATAATCCTACCATTCTGGGAGGCTGAGGTAGGATGGTCACAAGTTTGATGACAGTTTGGGCTACACGGTTTGAGGCCAGCCTAGAACACAGAGAGACACTGTCTCAGAGAAAAACAAAAAAGTTTGAAGGGGTTATTCAGCAAACAGACCTGATTTAACCAAGGTCTGTTTGTTTCCTAAGGCCCATTTTAAAATACGTTGTCACTTATTTTATCACAACCCCGTCCCCAGTCGTGAACAAAGGTGACAGATACAAAGTCACCACTGCCCAGTGCAGTCGGGAGTCAGGAGGGCAGGGCTAAGTAGCCTGGAGGCCTTGCGGAGCAGTGAGCTGGAAGCAGCTGCCCGAGTGGTGGGGACCTGTTGGGAGCCGTTGGAAGTGGAAATTGAACACAGGTTCATGGCTGCGGCCTGGGCAGGGCGTAGGAGAACAGTGAGACACCTCCAAGGGCCAGATAAGGGCACAGCCCAGGACACCCCGCTCCAGTGAACTAAACAAAGACCGTGGCTGCAGGCATTCCACTGGTGTAGTGAAATGCAACATGGGGATCTTCTCCTCAGATACCTCTCCTAAATTAACATAATTCGTTGCTTAGAAAAGGCCTTGAAGGGCTGGGAATTTTGCTCAGTGGTGTAAGCGCCTGCCTGGCAGGCGTGAGGTTGTGAGTTCCATCCTCAGTACCCACCCCCCCCAAAAAAAGTCCTTGAACCCCTCCCAAGGTCTCCCAAGGTTCAGTTTCCTGCATTTTCCACTCTAACCCGCTCTTTGTATGAAAACTAAATAAATACAGGCTGCCCAGAGACAGCCGCTGTCTTCGCCACTAGAGCCCCCGAACTCTGCAGAGCGCTTTGATCCTCCTGGAGCCCTGAAATCATACCACTTATCTCATGTATTTAAGCCTTCGTTGTACACTCGTTTGGGAGATTGGGGACCTAGGCCAGGTCCCGGATAAGGACTGAGAAGGTGCTGAGGACCAACTGAGGCGTCCAGTGTCCCCACAGGTCACCAACTGACCACCCCGCCCCAGGCCGACCTTATCCTCACTGCAGTGGGGGTGACACGTCCGGGGTGGCACTGACCTGTCCATGAGGCTGGAGGCCGCGCCGTCTCTCTGTCCACCACGCTGGCCATCAAGCCTCAGCCGGACCTGGGCAGGCAGCAACCGCACCGGCCCGGGGGAGGGAGGGCCCTCCAGAGAGCCTCCCCGGGGTCAAGACCAGGACCGGAAACACGACAGGACCGGGGGAGTCGTTTTCTGGAAATAGATTTAGGGTGACAGCTACCTTTGGCATGGTCAGAGCAGCGAGGCTGGAGATGGATGCAGGGACGGGTCATGTTGTGATCTTGGTTTCTTTCTCTCTTTCTTTCTTTCTTTTTTTCTTTTTTTTTTTTGAGGCAGGGTCTCACCATGTAGCCCAGGCTGGCCTTGAACTCACAGTGATCCTCCTGCCTCAGCCTTCCAAGTGCTGGGGTTACAGGCGTGTGCCACCACAATGATCTCTCCCAGGTCCTGTGTGTCCTGGGCAGTTTATGGACCGAGTCGTCCCTCCTGCTTGGAGGCCCCGGGAGGGGACTCATCAGCGCCAAGGATGATGCAAGGAGAGAGGCCGTGCTCTGTGGAAACCGTACCACCAGCTCGGTTTTCTGCAAATCTAAACTGCTCTAAAACCATTCGTCTAACTTTGTGGAGAGGGGAAGGGGCTCCAGGGACGGGGGCCATTAGGGCGGAAGGACGACGACAGGAGTAAAAAGGTTCAAGATGCGATCCGTGTCTGCCCCGTATCACAGACATATCCCAGTGCTTAAAAACAGCAAGGCGGGGTCACTAGTGAGACCTGGGTCAAAATAAAATTTAAAAGAAGGTCAGGGACGCATCTCTGCGGAAAAGCACTTCCCCAGCCTATGCCAGGCCTCGGGCCAAATCCCTGGTGCCCCCACCCCCCGAAGTGGGAGGAGCTGAAAGACGGGGGTGGGGGGCACAGCTCAGTTTCGGTTACTGGATACAGGCACGAGAACCATGACTCTGTAAGAAAATCAAAGGCCAGTTTCCAAAAGTTGTAATTGTTTCGCACATTAAGCATGATTGGACTCGCTGTCCTGGGCCTGGTGCTATCAGTTTCCTCTCCGGAATGTATCTGGAATGCATGGACTTTTGCTCCCAGCCCATTGCCACCATGTTTAATCCAGTTACCAGTATTTCTCCTCTTAATTGCTGCCTCTCCCCACTCCTCTGACTCCAAATCATCATTTTAAACAAAAACTAGGGTTGCTCGCCTTAATTACTTCCTGTGGGAAAACTCGAAGCTCTGTGGCCCTTTCCGGTCGGAGGGGTCCAGGCCTTCTGCGTCCACTGCTGCCCCTGTCTCCTCCCTGGCTCCAGGTCATCTCTTGGAGAGAGTTTATTCTCTTTGAGACAAGTTACACCTCTTTTGCCCTTTCCCCCCATATTACCGCACGTAAGTATAGAGTTACTGGACATATCTCCTCTGTACAAGCGATGTACGTTTCCATTCCTATGTTTGATACAAGCCTGTCCCTAAGAGTCTCTCTGCGC